>JACTOM010000929.1:4018735-4235075 GCA_015832385.1 Elymnias hypermnestra
AGTTGATAAAGTTAGCTTAGCGAGGTTTTTTTGGATGGCAAGATGAATAGTAGCTGAAGCAATGGAACTCAATCCAAGTTTTCAATAGTATTTATTTAATAAAGTTTGCCATTAATTTAAAATTAACTTGACGAATTCTAGAGACTGCAGTTGATAAAGTTAGCTTAGCGAGGTTTTTTTGGATGGCAAGATGAATAGTAGCTGAAGCAATGGAACTCAATCCAAGTTTTCAATAGTATTTATTTAATAAAGTTTGCCATTAATTTAAAATTAACTTAACGAATTCTAGAGACTGCAGTTAATAAAGTTAGCTTGGCGAAGTTATTTTGGATGACAAGATGGATAGTAGCTGAAGCAATGGAACTCAATCCAAGTTATCAGTAGTATATTTTGTTCAATAAAGTTTGCCATTAATTTAAAATTAACTTGACGAATTCTAGAAACTGCAGTTGATAAAGTTAGCTTAGCGAGGTTTTTTTGGACAGCAACATGAATAGTAGCTGAAGCAATGGAACTCAATCCAAGTTTTCAATAGTATTTATTTAATAAAGTTTGCCATTAATTTAAAATTAACTTGACGAATTCTAGAGACTGCAGTTGATAAAGTTAGCTTGGCGAGGTTTTTTTGGATGGCAAGATGGATAGTAGCTGAAGCAATGCAACTGAATCCAAGTTATCAATAGTATATTTTGTTCAATAAAGTTTGCCATTAATTAAAATTAGCGTGACGAATACTAGAGATTGAAGTTATCTTGGAAAGATTTTTTGTCTGACAAACCCAACTCGTAAAATGTAAGTAAGGCTCCAGCCAGCATTAAATTATGATAGTTCATTAAGTTGTTTACATCTATAAGGAAATATTTAATGCTGACGTTTCCAATTTATCACTTTCCTCCTGATAATGTAAGAGATAAAATGGATATCAGTAGCATCAGAACTATTGTATTGAATGATTATCTGCCTTCACGTACAAAACAAAAGTATATATATGTATATATATATTACTTTGTGGTACACCTAAAATTACTTTTATGTACTTGCAATGAAATATATATATATATATATATATATATATATATATATATATATNTTACGACCATATTTATTCGAAAGTTCAATTTTATATTATAAAGAAATAAAACCCTAGTAAACTAATTTAATTAAAAAAATTCAGCGTTTGTATGGTTAGATAGACTCAAGAATCAATACATAACGGATTTCCTCTTATCGCCACACGATCAGAAACTACGCGATTGACAGGCACGACTAGTATATACATAAACTCATAGACAACCATTACCTTATAGGTAGTAAAGAAATCGGTCTAAATTTATTTATAGTCAATGTTATCAAGTTGTCCCAAATATCGCTCATCCTTTTTTTATAGCATATAGCTTTGCATTTGACTATGAGGTCACGCGATTGTAAGTTTTCAGATGTAATGCGTAGTTAATAGAAGCAATGCCTGTACAGCGTCAAGTCATATAAATACGGTGTCGTATTAAAGTTCAAATACTGAAAAGAAAAGGGTTGCTACGTTGCTACCTAGACGTCCTACTGCTAGGCACAGGCCTTCTCACCGGTTTGAGAGAGGATTTTGGACCAGAGACCCACCATGCTGCTCCACTGCGGGTTGGCAGACATAGTAAACAAATATGTGTGCTAACATAAGTTTACTCTTTATTCTTTCATTTACATAGTCCGAAGGAATGGCAATCCCAAATAACCGGAGGAAACCAGGCACAGAACCGACGTCACAACTCAACAACTACCCAACATCGGGTAATTACTGAAAATTTCTTAATTAAATATTATGAAGTTTTTTGTATTTACCCGACCCAGTACGCGAGCCCAGGACCTCAGGTCTTTTGTCGAATAAACTGACTACTGAAGACCCATGAAGCAGTCAGCAAATACTTTACTTAGAGGCAAATGTTTGTTCGTAAGGTCAACAGACCAGCTTTAGAAGTTTTTTATAGAATAATTATCATAAACCAAGAGAATAAAAATATTTTATCTCAAAAACATTGAAGGTAAATAACAGAATCGTCCAGAATAGGACCAAGATGCCCTCAAATAGTGATCAAAAAATTCTATGATTAATACAAGTACGTTTACTTTGAGTGCATATCTTTGTGTCATATGAGTTGCATACTATAAAAGTTAATAAGGATCGTTGCTTCTTATTTAAAAAAGGGTAATAAGGTTTAAATAATTATGGCAAGTTTAGGTGCAATAACTTTTTAATTTATTATTTATTTGTTTTCTTGTCAGGATATTTTAGAAAGGCCAGTTGTTACCCGTTCTCAGACCATGAAGACCCGTTCTGAAAAAAAAAATATAGATACATTTTATATAACACAACAAACCCCAAGTTTTTTTTATAAAAAAATATACATATATTTTAACTGAATAGGTTTAAAGGTTTTAATTTAAAACCTCTGACAGGGCAAATTAAGGAATCTACATGTTCAACTTGTCTGTGTTTGGACCGGTGGGAGGCTTCCACTGTGGCTAGTTACCAACCTGCCAGCAAAGACGTGCCAAGCTTTGTTTTTTGGAACCATGGCGTATAGAAAACATACCACCACTTACCATCAGGTGAGTTTACAATAAGAAAGTCAAGAAAAATAACAAAAACTACAATAAAAGTTAAGCGTCATATAAGATCGTTATCGTGTGCTTGATTATTAAACATAACTACAATAAAAAAATTTATAGTTTTTGTTTCATATTCCTAAATATTATAAACGATATGATGGTAAGTTATGTAGGATTTCTGTAAAGTATTTAATAAAAACTTACCCGCGTTTGCCTAATAAACTGTTGCCCATGTTCAACGTAGCGCCGCTGCAATTGACGTCGCGAGCTTGCTGTAGATTCGTGCAACGTCTTCCAACGAAGTGGTTGGTCCTCACACTTGAAGCGAAAAGTTGATGTGCACGGCTGTGTGAGCAGGTGCTTACCCAACAGCCGGGCTGTGGGTTCCTACCACCGTTGGGGTAGAAGTCAGTGTGGCCAATAGGATCCATGATTCCTAGGAGACCACCGTCAGTATGGATGCACTCAACATAAGTACCAGAATTGCTGTTCAAAGCGTTTGAGTTACCACCCCATTGGGGTCCAGCGGGGTCCATTCCTATTACAAAATTAGATAATTTAATCTCATGTATTCAATGATACTAGTAACGATATTAAAGAGAAGATATATTAAAATTAAAGGTGATAAAATGGGGTATGAAAGTTTATCAAAGCTACAAATTTTGGTAGGAAAGTGGGTTTCTTTTTAATTGCTTATAGGTGATGACACCGATTGCAAGTGATGAAACGGTCTAAGCTACGATTTTCTGAGGTATATTTTACCGCTTTCGTTATTTTATCGGTTTGAAATTAGAGCTACGTATGTTTAATATATTTTTTTCTATGGACATAAATTTGTTTTTTTATTTACTTACCTGTAACACGAACTGGACGGACGGGGGCAGCGCGACCGCAATTTCCTACTACATGAGCCCCCAAGCTGTGTCCGACCAAGTGCAAATTATTCCAGTTTCCACCAGATGTACTGAACAGAAATTGGAGGAAGCTTGCGAGAGCCCTGCCAATATCAGGGACAGCCCAAACAGATGTTGTGTAAGTGCCACTAGCAGCCCTGCTCCAATCTAAGACGATAACGTTTACATCAGCAACAGCTAGGAAAGCTGATGCGATTGCTTGATTTAAATCCGAAGTTCCTGCGCTATTCCATCCGTGAACAATAACTTTAGTGGGACGATTTCCTCTATAGTTTGAGTTTCGGATTGAGTTTGCATTGCCGTTTACCAACACTTGACGGTTAGTCGGGTTTTGTCTGAAACAATATAATACGGTTTATTTATTTAATAAGATATAAAACAACTTAAAACCGTCCCATAAAGCCCGATTATTTACAATCGTTCCAGAAATATCACAAAAAAAAGAAAATTTATTGAAAAATTTAAAAGAATACTTAGACGATAAAAAAGCGTAGCAGTGAGGGAATTGCTCTATCGAAATTTAATAAATAAATATAATATTGTAATGATGATGATAAACAGAAGGATATCAGACTTAATTTGTTGTCAGCATAGGACGTGAACTTTAGATTGTAAGTCGCTCTTTAATATTCTCATCAGTCGTACATTGGAAATAACGTTTAGAAAAACTTATATTTGACGATTTAAAAGTGATGTAAAAGTCTACTTGAATAAAGAATTTAAATTATCACGAATCGGAGAATGTGTTATTATCAAAACAAACCAGAAATCAGTTTATATTGATCGGTTATAAAAATTTTGTAACATTATATATATATATATATATATATCCTAACCAACGGAATGTAAAATGTATTCAGAATGAATATTTGACTGTCCAGCTTTGGTTATTAAATGATAAATTTATAATTTCAATTCTTAATGAACTACGAAATACCTTGTGAAAAGCCAATAAGCATTATTAGCGCCATTTCTGGTTTTCAGGAATTCTGTATCAACGGGAGCTTGTAGATCTACCAGATGTGGTACTCCTTCGCCATCGGGCATCCAAATGTAGCGACTCTCTCCCTCTACATAATGGCTGTTATCCCCTGGTATTAGAGGAAGTGCACTACCAGCACATACTAGAAAAAACAAAAGAAAATATGAAAATTAAAACATGAAAATAAGGATATATACATATACATATAACAGAGTATAATTATTAGAAACAGCTGATCTAGAAATACTAACATCCAACCAAGGCGAGGAAAACCACTAACAGCTTCATGCTTAATGCTTTGCAGGCAAATACGAATGAGTCGTTTTTATATGTGTTTTTATCTGCTTAATGTCATATTATCTCTAATAATGAAGTGAAGAATTTTATTTTTGCATATTATGAGATAATTATTTATTATCAAAACTGCTAGACCATTAATCATTTACCTTAGATATTGTCATTACGAAGTCATCACACCATTGAGTAATGCTTGTTATAGGAGCCAAGTACTTAATCCAGCACTATTAAAAATATTATTTTTTTAGTCAGATTACAATGCCTAACAATATATTTGTTTAGTTCATCTGAAACTTCTTTTAGTATTTACAAATAACATGTGGCATTTTAATTTGCCATTCGTCATTTAAGAATTTATTATATTATTTTTCATAAATTCTGAAATAGAAATATTTCATAAATTCTCTTTTCTAAATTTTAAATCCAAAAAAAAAATTAATAATATCTAAAATTGACAAAAAAAACACATGACATTCGTCATTTGAGATTTCAATAAATTATTTGTATTAATTTTCGACACTTTTAATATTTTAACGACAATAAAAATTCCTAACATATCTTCCTTTTCCCTGCCCTCTAAGTTTCGGAAATGTAATGTTTTAGATTTATATAACTATAAACAAGACATGTTTGCTGCACAGCATCGTACCGGAACACAAATGTCTTTGTTTTGGCGGTTGGGTGGTAACTAGCCGCGGCCGAAGCCCCGCACCAGTCTAGATTCAGACAAATTAGAAATTATAATTTCCTAAATTCGCCTTACAATGAATGGAGACTGATAAAGCTGCTCCTCAAAGAGACATTGGGACAATAGCAATTAACTAAAAAAACTATAAGCCCACAGAATACCTGACCATCGATTAGCAGCTTTATCCATACCGTGACTTATATTATTTTACAGTATATTCCATGAAAGAGTACTAAGCACGGATTTCTTTTTATTGCCGACAGGCTAGCCCTTGACTGGAACCACGCGAATCTGATAAAAGACAATTTACCTCTTATAGTTTCTACACAGCATCGTACTGAAACACAAATCTCCTTGGAATCACGTCTTTGCTGGAAGGGTGGTAACTAGCCACGTCCGAATCCTCCCACCAGGCCAGACTCAGCCAAATTTGAAAATACAATTTCCTAAATTCGTCCTGCTGGGGATCGAACCCGGGACCTCTTCTAGCACAGCGAGTACTCGCACTATTGGCCAGCTAGGCCGTCAATGCGAAAGTAACTGTCTGTCTCGACAATTTCAGTTTCGTAAGTCAAATTTATTAAGTTTTTCTCAAAAAATAATTACAACCACCAGGATCCACAAAGTAGAAGTAGTATGTCACTCAATTTTCGTAGATTTTGTTTTATAAGGTTCATGCATACTGTAACTGTATCGACCTCACTCATCAATACTTAATATTTTTTTTTTACATGTACGCTATATATAAAACGTATATATAAAAATATACATAAACCATTCTCTCGCATCTGGCATAGTTTAAAGGCATCGCAGGAGTATAATAAATATATATATTTGGCCATTTATGATCGTCAAGCTAGTTAGGCCCATTAATATGTTGTATTCATAGTAATCCAAATCCTTTTAGAGCATCAGAGGCAAAGCGAATGTGAGATACGATAATCTTAATATTGTTTTATCATAAGGCATTACAGATAGTAATTTCAGGGAACATTAATTATATGTTAAATAATATCCATTGAATCAGTAGTTTTTGTTTTAATAAATAAATCACTGTGGGATAATATTATAATAGCCATCAAGGAAGGCGTATCAACAGACTTCTTTTCTATCGCGTATAAAATAAGCAGTGAGTGGAGTAATCACTTATCGCTGAAGGAATCCCTACCATGGGCACCCAGGTACCTTCTAATACTAGAATATGAATAAGGTACCAGAGTGATCCAAAGACTGGCTCCACACCCGCCAATGATAATGAACTCCGACCCGTGCTATGAGTTCCCCTCACTGGATTGGGATTCCTGTTTATAGTGCGCCTGCGACGTATGATCATTCGATGGTTGTGTCATCGGGACTAAAGCCCGGATATTTTTTGTCAATATGTAAAGAAAAGTCTCTAAGGTATATTCAAACGAGGATCGAAATCCATATATTTTGTTAGCCGAAACTGTGATGAGACATTAGCCATGTTTGTAATGCGCATAGCGCCATTTCGTTATAATGGGATATATAAATCACCAATGCATCTTGTCAGATCAATTACAGAGATCAGGAGTATATGGCAGGCGGACCACAGCGCATATATTACACATATTTTAAGTCCAGTGTTAGACTAGATCGATGTATTTATCCCCACCTCGGTGGGATTCGTGGTATAATAATAATCACATATTTTTAGTCTTGTGATCAACTGCATAAATGTATAATATGTCACCACCTCGGTGGGAATGTTGTATAATAATATAATATGTCGTTGATCCACATATGCGAGGCCTCACACCCACACGGAGTGTCCAGTCGCTGAGCTCTCAACCCAACAAAAGCATTGGTTCATTATATATTTGTCCATTGTAAAGCAGCCTAATAATTAAATACGAATTTTCATCATCTCATATCCACCAGGCTTTGATTCCGTGACGGTCTCGCTGGCGCTGTGTAGCGAGTAATCGCTTTGCTAGCAGAGGCCCCGGATTCGATTCCTGGCAGGGTAAATTTAGGAATTTTGATTTTCTAATTTGTTTAAAAAAACCTCTCTCCCAAGGTAAAGGTTGTCTTTTATCAGATTCGCGTGGTTCCATCCATGATTGTATTATCACTTACCAACAGGTATGATTTAAGTCAAGCGCTAACCTGTCGGCAATAAAAAGAAATCAGATAAGACTAGTCCAAACTGTTTAACATGTATGTAAGTTATTACAAAAGAATGGTCTCTGATATCCGCGGATTTAATTTAATTTCAATATATAATTATTAATGATAAGGTCTAATATATATAAAAACACTCTTTTTAATTCTTTTTTTTTATTTTGTATGTCTATTCTATTTTTGTTCTGTTTTATTCTATTTTTGTTTTGTTTTTGTGATAGTAGTTAAGATTGGATACTAGATTATATTGTGTTAGATAGTAGTTAGATTTTATATTAAGCCTTTGTATTATTATTATAAAAATTAATAACGAGTATGATACTTTGTCCGGGACGGGTTGATGAGGCTGCAGCTGAAAATCGGCGCCATGTGTCATATTTGTGGCACATGGCACAAGCCGAGCTGTTTTGCCTTTTCGGGGCTATGTGGGGTTTGCACGGCCTTTTAACAAAGTTGTGCAATTATTATTTTTATTGGTTTAAGTGTATTTAACTCACAGTGCTCTGAATAAAGCTTTCTTTCTTTCTTTTTTTTCTTTTATTTGACAATGTTTGGGATTCAACTGCATTTGTATTGTTTAATTGTTTCACAATCGTAAATAAAACACTTTACGGTTACTACGGTTTTTTTGCAAAACGTATACAGCGCTGTCTGTTGAAAGCTCACCTAAAAGTTTAGTTTTTTTTTATTCAATGTATTGAATGTAAGAAGCTCGTGTTAGGTAACGTAGTGTTTTTGAAGTACATTTACAAATAATTTGCCAAAATTTCGTTACCATTATATCATTATCTTATAAACGATATTTATTTAAAATATTTTTTATTTATTTAAACAAAAAATACAAGTAAATTTTAAACTTCATTACTTTATTCAAAAATAAAACATCATCGAGATTTTTCAACGTCGATCCAAAAATATTAGATTTGAATTAATTTCATATTTAATCATTAGGAAAAAATAATGCGGATTATTAAGATTATTAATAACTCTGCTTAAAATGGCTTATGTCACTTGTGATTTGCTTATGCAATTCAAATTTTATTTTAATGGAATAAAGTGCATATTTGTTTATACAAACACGACATATCACCAGTTATTTATATCGAACGAGGGTTTTTCCGGCACATCGCGAGATTTCTAGATATAATCTCGCATTTTATCACATAATAGTTCGCAATTAGTGCTTCGAAGAACAACAACCATTGTTTGATATTTAGACGAGTGTAAACATTTTTCTGGTAATTTGTTTTTATTGCTGACAGTTTAGCGGTTGACTGTGATCTCACCTGATGCTAAGTGATGATACAGTCTAAGATAGAAGTGCGCTAATCTGGTAAGAGACGAATTCTTTACGGTTATACTATTCCATACGGTTTCTACACAGCATCGTATCGTCATCGCTGTCAGGGTGGTAACTAGCCACGGTCGAAGCCTCCCACCAGACCAGACTCAGACAAATTAGAAAATACAATTCCCTAGATTCGTCCTGCCGGGGATCGAACCTCTGCAAGGCGAGTGCTCGGTCCAATGCGACAGCGAGGCTGTTAAAATTTCCTCAACAATTTACTCGTTTAAGACTTATAAATATTAAAGCTTTACAAAGCTTAGAAATCATACGAATAAAGACGAGTTTCTTTTCCTTTTCATAAAATTTTAAATAAAATGTGTTCAATATATGCGAAATAAAATATTTTAAAGTTAAACTTTTTGACATCGCGTTGAATTTCGTTGGTTATGGGATACAATGTAAGGCGATTTTTTTTCGTTGGGAAATGCTTGTGCGCACGTCACATGAAGTTAACCTCATTCCGGCCGTGTGAGACTCGCTGGTTGCACCAGAATATCTACTAAAACCCAGCGGAACCCTCTTCATCCGTATGCTGGGTGCCAGATGTTCGCTGACGCATTCAGCTCTGGCACTTTGGATGAATCCGACTTAGAGGTTCAAGGAATGGGAAGCAAACGGGCAAAACTGCGCCTTCTGGCACCCCTTCACCTCCGGCGGCCGACAGGAGTACCGACCGCAATTTCCCTTTCCCTCTCTAATGCCTCCTTCTGCAAGATGACAGACTCACAAAAGGAGGACACAGCCCTCCAAAAACATAAGGCGCTTGCGCATAGCAGCCGAATCCAATATAGTGGCGTCCATAGTTTTAATCAGCTGTTTTACTTGCATTGTTATTTCACAGAATATTTTTCTTTAATTGAATTTTAAAGGAAATTTTATTTGTTCTCACATTGGAACAACAGCATTGATTTACTATGCCCTTAAGCTTTAGAAAACAGACTTTTTTGGCAAATGATATTTTTTAACAACAAATGTCTAGTTTTTTTTACAGACTGACGTAATTTATTTAATTCCTTTGTGTATTTTTTCAACTCGATTTTTGCAGATTAAGGGTCCGCAGAGATTTTACTGCGAAAAAGGTTGAATTCTTTTCTTTTGCACATAAAGGTTTCGTCAAAATATTCTAGCTATTCGCTATGTTATTAAAAACAAAAGAAACGACAAAATAAATAGCTTCTTTTGTACATAATGTAAATACGTATTTATATTAATAGATTATAAAGTATTGATTTTATTTAAATGTTTATTCTATTCTTAACAAATTTTACTACTTTTAAACGTGATATCATTAAATTGTTTTATCTATTACGTAAACTGTAAAAGTGTAAGATTTCTGTTTTAACATAATGCTTCTTTACAAGTATACAATTTTCTGAGTTATATAATTAAAATGCAATTTCTTAACTTTATTAAATTACGTTTTGAACGCAAACGAATTTCCCGCTTGCTTTAAAAATTCAGGATAGGAAGTAGTTTTTTATTTTTATTACTAAAACTATAGATCAGTGACATCGTCAATATCAGTTTATCAGTTACAGAGATATTGTATAACAAAATAAAAAACACGTATTCTAATATGCGGAATTTTTGTATATGGTTCACGTATTTGTATTGATTATTTTTTATAACACCTTTTTTTAAATAATTTCATTTTATCCACTTTATGTGGAAGTGATCGTGTAAAACTTGTTTGATAGCAAATACAAATTATTTTTGTTGATATAATTCTAGATGTGAAACTTTAGTAAATNGACAGCCTACTACGACGTACAGACGCCGAAACGGCAACAGATTCCCCAACTGCAGAACAGTTGGAGCCCTCCTGGGTATCATCCATTGTTATCGACTTATCCATTCATTACAACGACAACATTTATGATTGATAGAAACAATTCAACCATAACGAAACGTCAGTTATAACCTAAACAATGAACAAAAGCCAACACGACAAACTTAACATCCAACAAAACAAACGTAACATCCAACAACAAGTAATTAACAACAATAACCACAAACAAAACAGTTAAAAACCCTCAACAACAGTAAACATAGTTAAAAACCTCAGTAACGACGTAGCGATTATGAAATCGAAAACACAATCTTTCGCTGCGAGTGCACTTATTACCTCAAAGCGCTCGCACACCGACACGTCCGCTCGGTGCAAGCATCCGAGCGAGACCAAAATAGGAGGTACCTACATATATAGGTGGGAGCGGCGCGGGGGCTCTCAATTGAACATGCGGGACACACTTCCCTTGGGTGACGCCAAGTCCGAATATAAGAATACGAAGAACTGTAAAAAATAATGCGCAATTATTTTTTACTTTATAGGGAATATTAATTTGATTGGAATAGTTTGTTTTGAAGGCAGTTCTTTTTTGTTAAATTTTTTATTTATAAAGTTTAGTATCAATTCTGATGGGTATTCTCTTTGCTAGATGCAATAAGCTTTTTGCATTGCCGAATATTAAACTGACAATCACAAATATATCAATTTAGAGAGTTAACTTTGACGCGTAATGAGCTTATACTGCGGCGAAGGCGCCAGAATTTGTAAGATATCCTTTTTAATTCTATTAAAACCAATGTCCCTACATCTAGTTCGAATTATCAATAATTTATCATTTTATATATACATTTCCGGAAAATATCTCCATACTGATTGTAATTAACTCTATCCAATTCCTGTCTCGGACACTATGTAATAATAAGTTTAGAGTTGTACGATAATAAGAAAAAATGGATGCCATGACGCTACTGTTTTATTAAAATGTTTTAGGTATTGTCACTATTTTAAATCAGCTCAGATTATGAACGTATAAAAACCGAAAAGCCAGTCTTACACTTGCGAAAAAGGAATTGGATAGAGTCAATTACAATCAGTAAGGAGATATTTCCCGGATATGTATATATAAAATGTAATAAAATTTGAGTGGATGATCAAAAGTATTTCATATTTTATTGATAATTCGAACTAGATATAGAGATGTTGGTCCTAAAATACTGGCCCCTACGCTGCAGTATAAGCTATTTACGCGACAAAGTAATCATTATATACATTTATATCAGGCGTTCTTTCCTACCTCTGCATTACAATATATACAGTAGGGGAGCCCAACATGCTAAATTTGCCTTTTACTAGAGTGTTATGGGGATTTATAGAATTGTGAACATTTAGATTCTAAAGCGAAAACACTTTATGCAAAGTTTTCCATTATAGTGGGTAGGCGTTTAAAAAGATATTGCAGTCACGAGTTTTTGTCAATATTGAAAGGAATATGAAAAATAGTAAACAAAATTATAAAAAGACGAGCGACAAATTAAAATGCCATATGTTATTAGTAAATATTAAAACTACCTAACCTTCAAACGAATTAGCTTTAAAACGCTGCACATCTTCGAGACGCTAATCACGCGTTTCATGGTATGAAGTTACTGATCTCAAATACACATTAATCTGACGATTAAATAGTGGACGGTGGCGGTGAAAATGATTAATAAAAAAATAGTTATACAGCATGTCAGATATTCAAAGTATTTTGAGTCCTATTAAAATCTTTGGTATTTTATCTGACGCGCCAGTGTTTCAACAATCTGATAGGATGTCCTTAACGAACCCTCCTACGTTAAGGATTCTTATTCAGTAGGAGTAAAGTACCGACTGCGAGGTTTCCCCCATATGATTTTTAAACGCGCTTGAGTAACACGCAAACTCCCCTTATCTACAAAAACTCAGTCGATTGTCTTTTTTCTCATCGACATTACAATACCATTCGTCAAAAAGATTTCAAAAAAGGAGGAGGTATCAATTCGTATTCCTGTATTTTTGTTTATATTTATTACCACATAACTTTCGACGGGGTGAACTGATTTTGATGTTTTTTTTCGCTTAGAATAGTTCAGTGATTCCCAAGTTTATTTTTATCATATGGATTTCTGAATTAGCTTTCTTTTAATAAAATATTTGATTTTATTAAATGGCATCTTTAGTACGTATTCTGGGAGTTTGTTTAAGAAAACCTTAAATGAATTGTTCCCTTTTGTAGCCTACTAGAATTTTTATAAATTTTACTTTTATTGCTTGTATTCCATGAGGTGTAATCACTTTGGGGTTCGTAGGTGCTGGAATGGCGACCCTGCACCGGAAAGGGCAGTGTAGGCAGACGTCCCACAAGGTGAACCGACGACATAAGAAGGGTCGCCGGTAGCCGCTGGAGCCAGGGACAAGATCGGGCACAGTCCGTATCATTAGGTGAGACCTTTGTCCAGCAGTAAACGTCCATCGGTTGAAGTGAGTGAGGATCACTTCTGTTTACAAAATTGTTAAATTTATTTCGTACATGTTTTGGAATATGTTTACACAGTGAACTGTTATTGTTTAAACTGCACTTCTTTTTTACCATATTGTAAATCGCATGAACTTTTATGGAGTATCCATTTCAGATAGGGCCTCAATCGATCGATGGAAGGTGGATCTCGGATCTCCAGCAGCAGGTGGGGTCATTGTGGGGGCGGACCTTCCCCACCTGGAGAAATTACTAGAGCAAGAATCGCTCTCCTACAGGCTGGTGCGGGTACCGGACATGGTTATTTCGGTAATTACCAGCACAAGTTTGTTGGCTGTGATGAATCGGCTTTATGTCACGAAAGTGGTGCATTCATAGACTCGGGACATCACACTGTGGTAAAGTGTTCCAATTAGGGACCTCAGCGATACGTTTTGGTGTCGTTGATCGAGGATAGCTAATCTCGTTAATGAGCACAATGGGCGCAATGCTTGGCTGGCTGGTGGGCACTTGCCTCCATACGTTGCTGAAGACGTCTACGTGCCCACGTTCCCTCGCCACGCCGACGCAGGAGACGGAGAAACAGGATGCGTAGATTTGTGGATTTCCTTCTCCCTCCTTGAACGATTGAATGAAGGTGGTGACAATCAGGGTACTAGTAGTAGTAGATTGCACATGCGTACCTCTGCTTCTCCACCCAAGGATGCTGAGGGTGAGTTCAACACTTCCGAACATTGGCGCGTAAAAGCATTTCCCAACGTCAACAAAAAACCTCTGTTTGCAGATTATATGAAATTATTATCGGAATGTGAAATTTTAAGTAAATTTTCTCTAAGGAAAACAGCAACACCAAATTATAATCAGAACAGAGTGAAACGTTAGGCATATTAAAATATTTATCAAATTAAGATGATGGCACTGGAACTGTTGTCACAAATGAGCAGATTTTCCTTTTAATTTGTAAACGTTTAATTTTCTTATTATTATTATTATTTTACTACACATAATAACTTAATATGTATATTTTAAGAAAAACAAAAATTTATGAAAATAAATATATTTAATTAAAAATATTTTGATACGTTGCGAAAAAATGAGAATTCCTTGTTGCTGTCTCCAAGGTCGTATGAAAAAGGTAGAGGTGACGTCTTAGAAAGGCCAATTATTTCCAGTCCTGAGGCCATACAAGCCGTTGCTGAAAAAACAAACATAATTAGAACAATTTTCCATAAAGGGATAAATGGGTGTTATTCGAGGAATTATATTGTGTTAATCTGATCATTATTTAAATTCCTTCTTTACCTAGGAATTTCTGAATATAACTTGTATCACATTACATCAGCCGACGGCCAGTAAAGATCTTGTTAAAATCAGTTAAATATTTTCGATGATTAGACTTCATATGGGTTTAATACAATACAAATAGGATAGCTACATTGTGTTTACTTATATATATAAACGTACCCTCGTTTATTCAAATTGCCGTTGCCCATGCGAAGCTGCGCACCAGTACAACCGCTAAGTTCAGCCTCAGCCAGATTTCTGCACAGTCTGCCAATCAAGTGGTCAAATCTGATACTGGCAGCCATGAACTGATACGCTCGCCCGTGGCCACATGTGTTATTGATACCGCATCCAGGCTGAGGGGATCTACCTCCGTTGGGGTAGAAGTTAGCGTTACAAATAGGATCCATTATACCAAGAGCACGGCCATCGGTATGAATACACTCTACATATGTCCCGGCATTAGTGTTCAAAGCATTAGGATTTCCTCCCCACTGAGGGCCAGCAGGATCAAGACCTAAAATTAAATTTGATTATTTGCCTCCATTCGTAAAGGCACAAACAAAATATAATACAATCAATCTACAACAGTTAAGCGATTAGTATTGCTTAAAAATGCTGGACATTTTATTATTTCATTAAGCAAAATTAAAAAATGATTGGTTAACTATTTAAACCGATTTCAACTTTAACAGTCGCTATGAAATATACAAAAAACTGACACAAATTTAAAGTTTACCCGTGATAAGGTGAGTAAAAGATTGTGCGAAATTGCCTTACATGGCCGAAATGCGATGGGGGAGAAATTACTGATTCACAAAATTACCTGTTACTCGGACTGGACGACCGCCGACTTGACGTCCAGCATTTCCTACAACGTGAGCACCTAAACTGAAACCAACTAAGTGTACCCGGTTAAAGTTTCCCCCAGCGTTGTTGACAAGCCACTGTAAAAAGTTTCCAAGATGACGTCCAACATCAGGAACACCGTTAACTGCAGTGGTGTATAGGCCGTTAGCAAGTTGACTCCAGTCGACAACAATTACATTACAGTCTCCAACAGCTAAGAAGGCGTCTCTGACCATAGTGTTTACACCTGAGTTTCCATTATTGTTCCATCCGTGTACAATTACTTTGAGTGGTAAAGCACCGTTAAAGTTGGAGTTACGTACTGAGTTGATATTTCCGTTAACCAAAACTTGGCGAGCGTTAGGGTTACGTCTAAAATGACAAAAAATATTTATAAAGTTGAACAAATTGTTAGAAGAAAACTAATATGAAATCTCATTTCAAAAAATAGAGCCAGGGCCGTAGACAAGTCACTTTCGAAGATTGCTAACGATTAGAAAATGTATGGGAATGACGTTTCATATCGAAACTTATCGAAAAATGAAACGTCATTCCCATACATTTTTTCAGCTTTGTTAGCAATCGTCGAAAGTGTCTTGTTTACAGGCCCAGTTCCATCCAAATCAATATACATTTAATGAATATCTTATGAAATTGAAATAATGAATAATGTGCCATTGTTATATATGACGTCAAAAAAGTCAAATAAAATATATTTCTTCTATGTAAGTCTGTCTTCTATGTAAGTACCTGGTGAAAAGCCAGTATTGGTTGTTGGCACCATTTCTAGCTTCTGCTAATGCCTGTTCATCTGCAGGTTCTTCAAGATCTACGAGTTTGGGGACATCATTGTCGTCTGGCATCCAAATGTAGCGACTTACACCTTCTACATAATGGCTATTATCTCCCGGTATAAGAGGGATTGCACTGCCGCGGCATACTGAAAAAGAAATTTTCATCCTTATAAAAAGGAAATTGTACAAGTTTTTTCCTCAGAAACATTTAATTTTGGTTAATATGAGCAGTAGTCATAGTCATACATCTCTAGCAATATTTATCATTATTAAATTTTTCTTTTAAGTTGGAAACATTAATATTAGCTTCTTTAGTATTTATTAAATTAAATATAACTTCAAAAATATTTGTTTACTTCAACATAGTTTTGTAGAAAGTGTAAAAAGGTAAGTACAAACAAACTACATAAGAGAAACACAGCAAGTTTCTATTCACCACAATAGCGATGATTTACGGACACAAACTTGAAAATAAACCGCTTTTTCGTAATTTTTGTATCTAGCTTTTGAAGTCAAATCAAATTACAGTTTATATTAATTATTACTAAAAAAAATACCAACATGCCACCGTAGCGAGGAGTACTACCAGAAGCTTCATGTTTGTAATAATGAACATATTGAGACTTACCCTGTATTTATTTTACAGGTTATCTAAGTTACTCTTATCGCAATCAAAAACATTATGCATGATTTATTATTTGTCAAGGGTTATGTAGAGTCAACATGAATTTATTAATTTTGTTAATGTCCTAAATATTGGTAGTAATTTTCTGTAATAATGAACACTTTGGGTATAGGTCACACTTAATGATTACTACATGACCCAGCCGCTTTTACCCAGTGGCTGTTGGCAACTCCTGTTTTGTACATTTTGTACGTGGCCGAAATTCTATTACCTACAGGCATCAATGTCCACTGATTATTTGCTATCTGTGCTTCACAATTCATTAGGTTTTATTGATGACCTTATTTCTCTTACGTTTTTCTCTAGTTCAGAACATATAAGTGTAGCTTCCCCAAGGCTAGTTGCATGTCTAAACTTACAAGGTCCACAGTAAGTGGCTAAATTTCATATCCACAGGTCAGCATTTATAACTAATCTTTAGGCGTTGAGAAATGCGACAAAAATTGCTGCCGTTATTTCTTGAACGCAGTTCAACTCCCAAATACATTAGTGTTGGATGCGGCGATGATTAACCTGTGCCTCAAAATTGGACTTTCCTAACTGAACTGTTTGTCTCGAGTGCATTTACACATTTATTACTTAAATTGAAAAGTTTTTAACAACAATAAATTCACGAAATATTAACGTTAGTTGTAATTTTCATATTGGTCAAGTTCTTAATGCCTAGCATCATATTAACTCTACTACTGTATGTATTACTACTACTCTACTACTGTATGTATTACTGAAATATTGTTTGTATATATTATTAACACCTACCTAGGATTCCAGAAATACAATAATGTTGGTTACCTCAGCTATAGCTTTGTATCTATTTACCTGTCAGAAGTAATCTAAAGACTGTTGAGCTCCCCTGCAGATGTTTACGGCGTTCCGTTTCAGAATTATGCATAGATTATGTTAATTTCTTAATCGCTATTTTTATTTTTTATAATAAATTGGAAACAATACGGATTTCATTTTTATTATCGTTTAATAACACATAGTAAGTTATCTATTGGTATACAGTGAAACGAATTCTACATTTCTGAGTAGGATTTCTGTCTATTCATGACTGTAAACCGTTTATGCTTTTTTAATATTAAATACAAAATTACTTCTCAATCTCAGCTATATATCTGTATTTCTAAAATAAACGTTATTAAGAAATGTTCCAATTATGTGTGGAAGTGTAGAGTGTAAATATATAACAAATATACAAATACTATAATATTTTACTCCAAGTTTATATATAAGGAAAAATCCAGGTATCTATTGAGTCATCACGATAACTGTAGAACATAATAAGGCATAAAGACTTGAAATTTGGTAGGAATATTTCTGTTGCTGAATAGAGGTCAGCTAAGAACAGATTTTACGAAATTCCACCCGCAAGGTGTGTTGCGGGGGTGTTAACTATTGACTCATCACGATATCTCTGAAACCGTAAGGCATAGAGACTTGAAATTTGGTAGGAATATTCCTTTTGCCGAGTAGAGGTCAGCTAAGAATAGATTTTACGAAATTCCACCCGCAAGGGGGTTTGCGGGGATGTTAACTATTGACTCATCACGATATCTCTAAAACCGTGAGGCGTAGAGACATGAAATTTGGTAGGAATATTCCTTTTGCCTATTTAGTAGCGGTCAGCTAAGAACGGATTTTACGTAATTCTCCCGCATGAGGGGTTGCGGGGGTGTTGTACGTATGTTTCTTATTTGTAAAACAGTAAATTAAATTACGCACGCACCCAGATGAAGTCGCGGGTTCAGCTAGTTTATTATATGCTTATGAAGTTTCATTCTTGTGAAAAATATCCTTTATGTTGTGTTAAATATTATCAGTTATCTGTTTATGATTCCATTAATTCCATCCCGCTATGAACGGGAACCAAGAGACCGATATGGATAAACACGTTGCTGAAAATACTAAAAACTGTTTTTCAGAAGTATTATGTAAACATTACATGTTCATTTGGTAAAAAGGTTTTGACCAATAGATACGCTGTATCTATAATGAATCAGCCTTGGAGCACATCGATTAAATGATTTCAAAATCTATAACGGATATATGTAAAATCGATGTTTTTATGTAAACGTTACAGCATATTAATAGAATAAAAGCAGTATTATGTATTACTGTACTCTACTTTAAAAAGTAAAGTGACGTACTTGTGACCAATGTCACCGTATTATATCCTTTACACATATTATTTAATTGCTTTCCCCGCGCAATTTTAAGCCTTTAAAGATAACCATTATCTGGGATTAAAAATTGATAAATACGTGTTACTATACCACATTGCAATCGTACCATCCTCCGACATTATCTTTCTAAATCTATGAAGCGATAAAGCAATGATTGATGCGTGCTATTTTTAGTTAAATCACTATGCACATTTTCATAAAATACCACCAGCATTGAAATCTGTCTGTTTAGTGTAAAGAGGTTATGAAAACATCAAAGTTATATTATACAATTTAGGTGCCTCTCTATCCGTCTTTGCAAGAATATGCACAGTCTCTCTCTGCTACGTACCAAATTTCTTAATTCTTCTCCACCTTGCCTACATGAACTCCTTGGCCAAACGGCGTAAAAAAACAGACACAAATGCCCGCTATTGACAAAAACTTTTAGAAGAAATCTTTTACCATATAAGCTACGTATCTTTGGGGTGTAGTTACTGTAGATACCAGAAAAAACAATCTTGGTAGAGCTTAGATTAACTTAGATTACTGTAATATTCTGTGTCCAATACATATATAATTTAAATGATTAACAATCTCTATTACCTAATTTTTATAGATACACATAATATAATGTATTATGTATATCTATAAAAGGTAAGGTAAGTAGTAACTCATTAACGACCTACTGCTGAGCACAGCACACAATTACGCAGTTCTATGAATATGTGTAAATGTATATGTATTTCCAACATGTAGTATGAATATGTTCATTTTGTTATTATGGTTTACTTTTGTTATCTTTTTCAAAATGTCCTCTCCTATATCAAAGGCTTTCTGGAAGAAGTTTCTAATCAGAGTAAAGTCATCCTATGTATTTGTTATTTTCTATTATTTTTGTGAAATATATTAATTAATTACATACAATAGTAGTAATCGTCTCCTAACTGGGTTTCGGGTACGGCGTTGAATTCCTTGTATATTAGAGAGAGAGAGAGAATATACTTTATTGTACACCACAGAATATACAAAAAAACAGGTACAGGTAGGCGGCCTTATCGCTCACTAGCGATTTCTACCAGGCAACCTTAGAGTAAAAGAATAATTACTAAAAACAAACGGGGCAGGTGGTGTCCAATCCAAACTTAAATATAATGGATATAATAAATACGATTATAAACAAATAGATACAAAAACCACCTCCTCTCAAATATAGTACATACGAGTACATATAAACTAATACATAAATTTAAATCTGCAGATATATAAAATACGGATATATATATATATATATATATATATATAATCAANCATTAATTCCATCCCGCTATGAACGGGAACCAAGAGACCGATATGGATAAACACGATCCTAAAAATACTAAAAATGGTTTTTCAGAAGTATTATGTAAACATTACATGTTCATTTGGTTAAAAGTTTTTGACAAATAGATGCGGTGTATCTATAATGAAACAGCTTTGGAGCACATCGATTTAATGATTTCAAAGTCTATACCGGATATATGTAGAATCGATGTTTATATGTATAAGTTACAGCATATTAATAAAATAAAATTATTAAATAATATTACTGTACTCTACTTTAAAAAGTAAAGTGACGTACTTGTGACCAATTTCACCGTATTACATCCTTTTCACATATTATTTAATTGCTTGCCCTGCGCAATTTTAAGCCTGTAAAGATAACCATTATCTGGGATTAAAAATTGATAAATACGTGTTATTATACCACATTGCAATCGTACCATCCTCCGACATTATCTTTCTAAATCTATGAAGCGATAAAGCAATGATTGATGCGTGCTATTTTTAGTTAAATCACTATGCGCATTTTTATAAAATACCACCAGCATTGAAATCTGTCTGTTTAATGTGAAGAGGGTGATTTGTAAATAAAATTTATATTAAAACATCAAAGTTATATTATACAATTTAGGTGGCTGTCTATCCGTCTTTGCAAGAATCTGCACAGTCTCCTTCTGCTACGTACCAAATTTCTTATTTCTTCTCCACCTTGCCTTTTCACAGACACAAATGCCTGCTATTAACAAAAACTTTTAGAAGAAATCTTTTACCATATAAGCTACGTATCTTTGGGGTGTAGTTACTGTAGATGCCAGAAAAAATAATCTTAGTAGAGATTCAAATTTAGATTACTGTAATATTTTCTTTCCAACATATATCATTTAAATGATTAACAATCTCTATTACCTAATATCTATAGATACACATAATAAAGTCTATTATGTATATCTATAAAAGGTAAGGTAAATAGAGCCCATTAACATCCTACTGCTGAGCACAGATAGACCCACTACGCTGCTCCACTGCGGGTTGGCAGGCATAGTACACAAGTGTACTCTGTATTCCTTCACTCTCATAGTTCGATGGGACGATCGCACGATCAGAGAGAGATTAGGAGGAAGATGACTGCTTAACGTGCTCTCCGAGACAACGAGATGGATCGCATCGCCAAATTTCCAACTTCGGGCAAATATTGAGAAAATCTTAATAGAATACCAAATATCTCTTTTTAAAATTGCCAGCCTCGGAACAGAACCCAGGACCTCATATCTGTCACTAGACCAATTACACAGTTCTATATATATGTGAAAATATGTATTTCCAATATGTAATATGAATATGTTCATTTTGTTATCATTGTTTAATTTTGTTATTCTCTTTAAAAACGTCCTCTCCTATATCAAAGGCTTTCTGCAAGAAATTTATTTTCAGAGTTAAGTCATCCTATGTAGCAAAGTCATCGTGGTTGACTTTGACTTTGACTGTAGCCGCTGGAGCCAGGCGGCACGAGACCGGGCCTTGTGGACGTCATTCCGTGAGACCTATGTCCAGCAGTGGACGTCCATCGGTTGAAGATACGACGACGACGACGACGACGATGTATCAAATGTATTTGTTATTTCCTATTATTTTTGTGAAATAAATAAATTAATTACATACAATATTACTCTCCTAACTGGATTTCGGGTACGGCGTTCAATTCCTTGTATATTACGTGTGCAAGCGTATCTTCTCTATTCCTTCATTTTCCCAAGGGATGGCAAATCCGACACGACCGAAGAGAAATCAAGCGTAGGACAGTTATCACAATATACTTGTCCTTTAACGTTTTAAAAATACATTTATATCATTGTATTTATCAAAGCTAGATATGCTTTGAATAGCCGATTATACTTGAAGTATTAATGTTGAAAAACATAAATTGAGTAACGTGTTATTAACCTTGTACTGTTGGGGCCAAAGCCTCATCACTCATCACTCTTGGGAGAAGGACCCAACTACTAAAATATATTTTTTATTAAAGTAATAAGCGGTAGGTAGACTGTCTTTTAATGTTGTAAAAATACATTTATTTCATAGTATCTATCAAAGCATAAAGCCTGAAGTATATAATTTTCAAAAAGATAAGTTTAGTAACATGATTTAACATTGTACTGTTGGGGCCAAAACCCCATCACTCTTGGGAGAAGGGCCATAAGCAATAAGCAATCGATAGATTGGCTAGAACAAACAAAGCGTGTAGCTTCTTAGAAGTATGATTGAAATAATATTACTCTATAAAATTATTAAAATATCAGATGCAAGGAAGTTAGTAGAGTTTCGGAAAGCGGACATGCTGAACCTGAACCTAATAATGTAATAATGCTTGACTATGATCTCGCTTAACTTGGTAAGAGGTAAATTATCTATTATTGTTTCTACCGGAACGCAAAACTTTTTTGCTTCACGACACATCTTTGCTGATTAGGTGGTAATTTGCTACCCCCGAAGCCTCCACCAGTCCAGACAAATAGATAAGGTCTCAGAGGTTCTGCTAGCAAAGCGTGTGCTTGTAATTATCACCAGGCTTTGCAATAAATTCATGTAGTGTATGATGAGAAATTTAAAATACACCGAAACATTTCCGGAAAAAAATTGTTTAGTAATCAAATCATTGAAATCATAAATCGCCATTTGATATTGTGTTCTCGAGCTTACAGTGAAACACAGATTTTAATTGTGACTCTTTGTATGTATGACCAAAAAAATAAATAATAATCAACCACATAATTCTTGCTTAAAGCTTTATGTAGAAAAGAATCATAAATTCTGATTCGTAAGCTGAAATACTAAAAACGATTTTCTTTTCACAGATTCATAAGTTAATGCGTATAATACTTAAATGATTATAATAATCGATTAAAAATAGTCGGTGCCGTAAAACATAATCGTGGATTTCTGGAGATTTCTCAAAACTATGCAAACGTTATTTAAAAGTTATTGTAATAATCTTTTGGTTTCAACAAGTTATAAAAGTAATATAAAAACCATATTTTAAAATTTCGGTGTCACTGTTAGTATCAGACAGGTTTATGGTTATTGTTATAGATTATAAAGAATTTTTTTATGACCATAATATGAATAAGTTTAGATATAATTTTTATATAAAAGTCGTCGCATAGGTTATTTGGGTTGTTTGAAAGGCTCCGAAATGGGTGCGATTATTAAAATTGTTTTGTTTCTTTGTGTTGCCGTGACGGGTACGTTATTTTATGGATATTTTCATTATTCCCGAGTTCATTAAATTAAATGCATTGTTACTTTTATTAACCAATCCAAACCTGCATCATTGGTCTAGTGGTCAGTATGTTACAGACATGAGGTCCTGGGTCGAGTCCCGAGTCGGGCGAATTGAAAAATTGTTAATGAGTTTTCTGCTAAGATTTTCTCAATATTTGCCCGAAGTTGGGAAGTTGGCAGTGTGCTCCAATCCCGTGCTTCGGAGAGCACGTTTAGCCATCGGTCTTGCGTCTGATCTCTCTCTGTGGTCTTGTCAGATTACCGTCACATCGGAATATGAGCGAGAAGTACTAGATAGAGCACTTGTGTACTACGCCTTCCAACCCGCAGTGGAGCAGCGTGGCGGGTCTATGTTCTAAAAACCATCTCTCCTGTTAGTGTGGAGGCTTGTATTCAGCAGTGGGACGTTAATGAGCTGCTACTTACCTTGACTTTATATGTTATAATATTAGTTGTTTATAATTATACCAAGCAAACGAAAACTAGTCTCTTGAGTTCAAGTTTAAATACTGGAGAATTTTAAGTGTTAAATGTGAAACTTTCGTGACTTATGAATATATAAAAAAAATAATACTTTCGGGTAAATACCACGGTTGCCTATGTAAATATATATATTACAAATTATGTAAACGTAAATTATTGATTTATGTTTTTCTTTCCTTTTAGCGCATGGCTTCTCTCTGGGTCCGACTGATATAATATTTCATTTATTTACAAGGTTTGTATATAATGTTTTTGCCTCATTAAACATATCACGTTAATATGAAGTTATAATTATAATTACGTAAAATAATACGCTTATATAATATCCCAACGCAACGCAAAGATTATTGAAAATTTATCTGCTAAATTATCGTATTATTATCGGTGGATAAATTCGTAACGTTAGCAACGATATCAAATGTAAACTTTTCATTTATTAAACTATGTTTAGTTTATATCATAGTCTTATTATTAGCAAATGTGACAAGGCGTTTTCTTTTATTATTTATTTTTCTGAAAAGTATATTTTAATTACGATTTATAATAAATTTTATGGGCAGTACTTTAAATATCAAACTGGAACATTAGTTACAGTCTATCTTAGAAAGAAATACTTCAAATCAGGCTAGCAAGCTTCGTCAAATTACTTCACAAAAACGATATAATAATAATATACTGAAACACATGAATTATAAGATTTACTAAACTATCTATGTACCCAAATTCATTTAAATCGGTTCAGTAACTTTGGCGTCAGATTTCGACAGACAGACAGAATTACGTTTATAATATTAGTAAGAATTGTTATTATTATCCTTGAGGGTAAAACTTTTATAAAGTCTGAAATTCATATTTATGTATATCGAATCAACAGCCTAAATAATATGTTTCAAGTTTCGTTTTGCGGTGTAAGTAACCCGCCAATGCTGCTCCATTGTGGGTCTATGCTCTAAAAACCCTCTCTCCTTTGAATGACGAGGCTTGCGCCTACCAGTGGGATGCTATTAGGCTGCTATTTACCTTACCTTACCTTAAATATTACAATGATAATTTTACATACATACATAGCATCACGCCTCATTCCCATAGGGGTAGGCAGAGACAACATCCTTCCACTTGCCACGATCCTTGCATATCTCCTTCGCTTCTTTCAATCTCATTAAACCTTTCATACAAGTTCGTCGGTTTAGAGTACTCTTGACCTGGCCGTTATTTAAAATGTCCTGGATTTGGTCCAGGAACGTTCGCCTCGGTCTTCCCCTTCCAACTTTCGCATTCATTCTAGACTCATAAATCCTTTTTGTCAGTCTCCTTTCGTTCATTCTCTCTGCATGCCCAAACCATCAAAGCATACCTTTCTCAATTTTAGTCACTACGTCTCCTTTTATACCACAAGGTTCTCTTATAACACTATTTCTTACTGTGTTTAAATAGTCAAAATTATTATTACATGATAATTATATTGAGACAAGAACTCCAAATATTACATTTTGACGAGTCTTAAAGAGTGTCCTTTTAATGCTGAATCTTTTTTGATGAAATCTTTTTACATTCCTTTTCAAGCAATTTCATCATATTAACTAGTAAATAATTGTGATTTTTGATTGTTGCATTTTTGATAATATTGATGTAATCCAAATCCTTTTCAAGATACGTTCCGAAAACACACAAATATGTTATGTTCAGTGTTTTGCTACTTGTTTTATGTGGCCTAAATAACATTTTATATGTTTATTGGTGCTATATTGTCTTTAAAGATTGTACCTAAAGTATTGCCGAACACTCTATTGTTCCATGATAAATACAATAATATCGCGCCATAAAATAATTATCGTGCAATATCTATCATTGCTTACTGTTTATGGTATATATTTATAAAATTGAAAGAGATAGGCCAACATAAATAGATATCATTACTATTTAAGTTTGTCGTTACAATGTCTACAACTAAATTAAGTGGATAGGATTCAGCATATATTATAAAATCATCTTAAATTAAGGCGTTGATGTTAAAATTTATTATAGAATTAGCAAATTGTTGCGATTTCACCTGCGTTTTTTGACAATTTCGATGCCATAATGTGCAAGTAATCGTTTTTTTCATAGCTCTGTCTTTAGAATTACGCTGTATTTAATTAATTGGATGCATGTAGACAATAATGTGGCAGTCACTAGTTTTTAAATGCGTCATGATTCATAAAATGTAAAAAGGTTGCCCGTTTGCAAGACTTGTTTCATAAAAAAATCTTTATGTTATTTTTTAGAAACAATCCCACACAAAGTCAACCATTACTTCCTTCTCTGGCGTCAATCATGGCATCAGGTTTCCAAAATTCTCGGCGCACTGTCATTACAATTCACAATTATGGACAAACTGTCGCTGGAAACTTCAATGCATTTGTGGTACCAGGTATCATTACATTAATTTAAATTTCACATAAGTTATTTTCGTGTTATAAAACACTAGCCTGTAAGGCCGCTCAATTCAACAACCAAAATGCAATTTGGTTTTTGTTTCGTAAATAAAAAATTGCCCTCAATGTGGATTTTGCTATAAAAGGAGCCCCATTTAAGTCGATTCAGCAGTTTCTAATTTAATGAAAAATTCTGGATAAAAACCAGCCTATATTACACTCAAAGTTTATTAATTCCAGAGATAAGCGAGAAAAACTGAATTTCCTGTTCTTCCTATTTGGGATTACAGTAGCCAATGTTACTCCCTGGTCACTTGATGTTAAGTATTTTATTGGTGAAATATTTTTTAAAATGTGTTCCGTAGATTTTGGGTTTATCCATCGCAAACAAACGGTGCTTTATGGTTATATGATAGTACAATGTTATTAAATTTTCGTTTTAGCCCATCTTGCTGCAGAAGACGTGAATTTGATTTGCGTAGATTGGAGCCCTGGTTCCTCAGTGTATACCCATGGACTTTCCAATGTTCCTCAAGTCGGCACTGTCGTCGCGCTGTTTGTTAATCTGTTGAGCAATGACTTCGGCTATAGCCCCTCAAATATACGCATTGTTGGAGTTGGCCTCGGAGCTCATATTGCTGGTATCGCTGCCAGGAACATAGATGGAAATATACCCCATGTTGTTGGTATGGTTTTATATAAACGTTAAGTATTTAATTGTCCTATAAGTTTTGTGCTAAGTGTAAATTTGATAGTCGTAGTACAGAAACATTTAAGAGTTGATGTCAAAACATGATGACTACCTAAATTTGAGGCTGGTATTTTTAACTAAAAGTACGTTAATAAGTTTCAAAAAGTATAAATAGTGTTGCCACCATTAATATGTTAGAGTTTTCTAACAATTTTAAAACAATGAATAAGACTTAATGTATCTTTGAAGAATATAGTTTGATTTTCGATGAATGAGCTGAACAATTCCGACATCGTTCTTGATAGATTCACTTAAGCAACAGGACATTATTTTTTCATGCTGGAAAATGCTTTTACGTACCCTGACCAGTCCTAAAACCCTGTGGGGAGTTTGCGACTCGTTGGAACACCACTAAAACCAAGCGATATTCAACCAAATCCTATTGTGGAGCACCAGAGAATCGGTAGACGCAATCTACCCTAGAATTGCGGAAGATTTCTCTGAAAAAATTAAGAAGGATGCAGGAGAATCGTAACTCTACGCCATCTGCCTCCAAACCTCCTGCGCCGTAGTAGAATTTACAGCGTCCTCCGTCTGCCTCTCATGTGCCTCCTGCAGTGAATAACAGATTCGCAGAAGGAAGTCACAGCCCTACACTCCATGCATGCATCACCCTCATGGCAAGCGGGCGTTTCCTCCGGGTGAACAATCTGAAGCAGGTACTTACCGAAACAACCATGTCCGGTCGGCACATGCACCAGCCTGTAAAAGATATGCGTGATAACCAACTCTCCAGGTCAGGACGGATCGCTCGCACCGTGCTCAATCCCGCTGTTGGAGATCCAAGATACTCATGCCACATTAGGATCAGTACTCTCTCAAAGCAACAGAACTTAGTATAAGGTTTTGCAAGAGTAATATAATCCACTTGGTCTCTCTCCAACATTTTTGTTTTAGGGTACTTTTTATTATTTATTATATAAAACAATCTGTTATTTTATTTGAAACAATATTTACTTTGGCATTTTTTCTATTAAGGCTTAATCTATTAAAGTACAATTAATTTATTATTTGAATTAGTAAAAATATCGTAGTATATTATATCATTGTTGTTACTTTCCAGCTCTTGATCCCTCTTTACCTGGTTGGACTCACCATCCTGACAAATTGACCAAAGATGACGCTGATTGTGTCGAGGTTCTTTACACAACAGCCGGTGAATATGGCTATGACTTTCCACTTGGCTCCTTGAACTTTTACTCCAATGGTGGTGATGGGCAGACCGGATGCGGAACTATTCAATGCTCTCATACTTACTCCTACGTCTTTTATGCTGAGTCAATTCGCTCTGATATTGACAATGCAGCCAGGTTCGTCGGTACAGCCTGTGAGTCATACGAACAAGCAAGGAATTTGCGGTGCACTGGTGCTCGTGATGTCGCTTTCGGAGGAATTGGATTAAAGAATACGTATGTATTAATAATTATTTTTTAACACAATGTATCAAAATCGGTCTGAAGGTTCATAAAAGTAGGCATCACACTACAAATAATTTGATGTTATTCTTCCGGTGTCTTTATGCCTAATTTTAGCATACCTGTGACAGTCAATGGAGTCCAGGACTGGATCATCAAGGAATTAGTTTTCGAAAATAAACACAGCCTATCTGAAGAATGAATTAAGATAAATATCTTTGTATACATTTCATAGATACTTTAAATTTATTTAGTGCCTCGCGCATCTGATTCTTAGTATTAATATAATAATGCCTTCAAGTAATTTCTCTTAATATATATACTAAAATTTTATATTTTATATTTACAGTGAAAGCGGAATTTATACTTTCCTGACTAATATCTCACCACCATTTGCGAGAGGATAAGGCCAACATAATTTTAAAGGAAAATCATTTTCTTATGAAAATTAATCAACGACTACAAAACAAAGTTCCTGAAAACTCTATCCAAAGAAGTTCCTAATATAATTTTAAATTTTATATGTCGTAAACTATATATATTTCAAATAAATAGTTTTTTAAATGTTGTATTTTCATTTTAGTTTGCTAATTGAAAAAAAAATACAGATACGCCGTCCTCGTTATTAATTATTGATTAAAACAAAGAGACCCTATGTATACTAACATATTATTTTGCATAGAAATAATATAAATAATTTCAATCAATAATTAAACGTAGCAATTCATCACTTTAAATACGGTTATCAATTCCTTACGTCAAAATGATAGCCAGTTGCTTATTTGATAATGATATACATAACAGCCCCCTGTTTTGTTGAACAGGACCTACAGGAGTTGATAAAGGTGTGATATAAGTAGTTATTACATATCAATATATATTTGTATATTATTTACGACTCAAGCGGTATTGATTACAATGCTTTATGATTGTGAATTATGAGGCTTATTATTAATTTAGCCAATATGAAAGGTACTCGTAATTTTATCCAAATAATATTCCGATGCCAACAGGAGTTATATATCATATAACTGCAAAGATCCTTACAGAGGAGACGAACCGCTAAACAAAGAGATTTCCGGTACGATGTTGTGTAGATACCATAAAAGGGCAGATTGCCACTTACCAGATTAGCGTACTTCCTCCTTAGACAATATCATCATTAACCATCAGATGTGATTACAGATAAGCGTTACACAGCATTAAAAATATAATATAAAAGTAAAAAAGTGATTGTATTAATTTGCTGATAGATTACCGCTAGCCTGTAGTCTCATCTGATGGTGTTGTCTAAAATGGATGCACTAACCTTGTATGGATTCTATGCAGATAGATATGCTTGAGAATTTCTTAACTTATGCTTAAACTTATGCAATGAAAGATAAACCTAGGTAGCACGGCGACCTCATGGGTTTAAACAATCGCAAAACTCATGTCTTGGTTTGGTTAGCTTCGCTTTGCGTATGATTCCTGGCGATTTAGTAAATTCAATTTTCTAATTTGTCTGCGTCCAAACTGCTGGAAGGCTTCACCCGTGGCTACTTACCCTACAAACAAAGACAAGCCGTTAAAAAACCTTAGCGTCCTGGCACGATGTTGTGTAGAAACCATAAAAGGTAAATGATCTCGTACCAGGTTAGCGCGCAATCAGTTTAGACTCTATTATCTACCACACTTACCATGAAGTAAGATTACTATAAGGAGAATAATAGAATCAGAGGCCTGATTGGGATCTTTAAACCCTTGTATAATTTGACTGAGAAGATTATTTTATTCATAACTGAGCCATGGTCTTATCGAGTAGTATATTTATTTTCGGACACACAATTATGTCAGAAATAATTTTATTTCTATCACTTTATCTCAAATGGTTCATTCTATATAAGGATACTCTTACGTAATATACAGGTATAACTTAACTCCATTCTCTTATTCAGGTGGTCATTTCGTTATAATAAATACCACTAGTACCTTAGTCTAATTTGATTTTATTGGTTATAACTCATCTGTTTTTAAATATCAATTTTTTATATTATCGTAGTGGAAGTAAGGGAAAAGGTAGTAGAAGTAAGGGAATTCTGTAGATTATACTTTCATTAGACACGTTTAATAATATATTTCGTATAGGTAATTGTTATCAAAAATACACGTATAAAAATCGTGAAATATTATGATAAAAATTACATCAATATTCGATACGATTATGAGGATTATTATTTTCTTTCATTATCAGCGTTTACGATTCAATAACAAGTGTTAAGTGTGTAGTTTGTAATATAGCTACAGAAAAAATGTTAAAAATATTAACTATTGGTTATGTGCTCTTACTAGGGTGTTTTTCAGGTAAGTTTTGTTGTGAACGTTATATTACACAGATATATGAATATATATTTTTCAAATCCATCAAATGCTGTGTTCTGGTTAATAAACATATAATCGTGAATTCAGTTCAGCTTAAGTGTAAAGACATCGTTACTTTACTAAGATTAAATTAAGTTATACAGCAGTTATAGCTCAAAGTAAAGATTACGGTTATGTTATGTGTAAATGAAATAGACATATTAATTATAATTTAAATGATTATCCATTTTTGCATGTAAATTAACGATTTCTAGTTGAAAGGAAAGGTAGTGAATAAAGTTTTAGTGTGATGATAGTTAAACGGCAGTTATAAAATCACGTTAAAATCAGCATAGTAGCATCAATACTTACCGTATCCGTGGGTAATAAATAATTCTAAATAAAGTGAACAACTGCCGATGTCCTACTCAATGTATTAAGTTTTTTTATTATTATTTTATTGCTGAGAGATTGGAGCCTGATTGTGATCACACCTGGTCGTAAGTGATGATATAGTCTAAGATGGAAGTGCGCTAATCTGGTAAGAGGCAATTTATGTCTTAAGGTCTTAAGATTATTACACACCATTGCACCGCAACACAAATCTTTTTACTGTTACGTTTTTTTCTGTTAAAGTTGTAACTAGCAACAGCCGTAACCTCCCACCTGTTCAGATTGGGATAAATTTGAAAATGTAATTTTCTTAATTCGCCCTAACTAGTCTAATTTGATTTTATTGGTACGGAGATCGAATCTGAAACCTCTGATGGCAGAATAAGAACTCGCACTGCTACGCCAATTAGGCCGCCAAAAGTTTATATATATGTGATATGTTTATATGTTTAATAAAGAGTTTTTATTTCAACAGAAAATGTCATTCAAACAAAATTATTCTTCGGCTGAGATACCCATTATTCAGGACTCTTCTAAAACTCTAGTACATAGCGACGTATTACAGATCATTTTATACTTTTTCAGCTTTACCAACAGATACTATTGTAAGAAAATTAGATGACGGTCTACGTTATCAATATGCCGATGATTCAGATGGAGCCATACATTTAGTTGACTTGTGGATGTCACTTAAAGACTTACTGCACGTCGTAAGATACAATCCTGATTCCACTAATGTATATCACCTATTTACCAGGTACGCTGCAAAATTGCTACATTCATAGTTTAATGAATCAAAGATAAATTATTTTGTTTAGTTATGACAGGTCTCTTATTATTTTTCCGGTGGGTAATACTTTTGCGCTCGTCCAATGGAGTTAAACCTCCAACCGAGAATGTTAATCTTGCTGGATTTATTAGAATACCCAATGAAACCCAGCGGAACCCACTTATTCCGTATATTGTAGACCAGATGTTCGCCGACACATTCAGGTCTAGCACTCCGTATGATTCCGACTCAAAGGTTTACGGAACCCAAAGGCTTCTGATTTCAAGCCCTTCTCGTCCGACGGCTGGGATGAGCATCAACCGCACTCTTCCTTACCCTCTCTACAGCCTTCTTCTGCAAGATGACAGCCTGACAGAAGGAGGACACAGCCCCCCACTTGGCTCCCCATCTAGCACAGCAACCACCTAATTGGTAACGAGTGGTCGAGCTCAATCAGCGACACCATGAGGTGGCGTTGGAGCATCTAAGCTAGTTCCCTAACACAAATGTGCTCGTGATTATTTTTAATTGGATTAATATTAATTTAATAATTACACGGCATTTATAATATTCCCTGGAAAATATGAAATCCAATTCCCTCCTTATTAAAAACAACTTCACAGTACAGTATGCTTTGTAGGATTTTGTTGAAATGAATCTTTTGTTGACAGCATATAATCATAATAATAAAATTATCGAATATTATATCTTCTCATGCAAATTGATCAATTTTTATTGAGTGTTATGATCAAGGAATATGTTATTAAATAATATTATGTAAATCTGTGTAAGTTTATATTAAATGGAACCATTGTTGCGTGCTGCATGGACTGCATCTCTTTGCCTACTCTCTTATATATAAATGTTTTTTTTTATATAATTATACACCTTAATCCAAATTTACTAGAAATTATGTATTACTGAACCTCTGAACAGATGTTTAATATTTTGGTGATATTTTGGTCAATTTCAGGGCGAATCCTGTTATTAGCCAACCTTTGGTAGTTGACAATGCAGGCCTATTATCAAGGTCTAATTATAACAGCAATAGAAGAACAGTAGTCCTTGTACATGGATGGATGAATTCAGCGATATCCGACTTCAATACAGTACTTGTACCAGGTAAGAAAGTTTTATTTACTATGTGGTATAAACTTTATATCAATAATTGCAATGGGATATTTTTAACCTTACAGCGGTTCTATTGCGATTACTAAATTGCATATTCTTTAATGATAGATTTACAATGTGTGGAAATTTGTGTACATATTGAAATTAAGTAGCTTTAAAATATTAAAATTTCTTATTTACGGTGTGTTTTGTACAAAATAATAAATGGATGCTGAGTATCAATGTACTTATCATCCTTTTTTAGATATTCTAGCTCGATAATTAGGCCCACATTTTAAATTTTCTATATAAAGCACAATAAATAACTTCACAAGCTTTTATTTTTACAGTGTAATTGCAGAACGTGTTTGATTTAAAATAATATGGCCGTCATCAAACCCAAATTGCAATGATAATAATCAATGTCTTTGTTTACAAAATTGAAACAGTTGAAATGATGAATAATTGATTTTTCTTTATTAGCTTTGCTTAGTGCAGAAGATTTGAATGTAATCATAGTTGATTGGAGCAGAGGCGCTAATGCAATAAGTTATAGGGTAGCAAATGAAAACACTGTAACATCAGCTGCAGCTGTGGCTAGATTCATTGTCTGGTTAAATCAACAAACCGGATCAACTCTTAGGCAATATCATATTATTGGTCACGGGCTTGGAGGACATCAGGCAGGCATTATTGGAAGAAATTTGGAACGACAAATACCTTATATTACCGGTAAGACGAATTTGCTAATTGCACTTAAAAAGGAAGCCCAAAAATTGTTATACAAGTACAACATGAACAACCTGTTGTTCCACTGGGCTGAGGATATTTGTCAAACATTGTCATTATAGCACGCACATTAAATCATATCTAGTACATAATTTCATCAAAGCTTGCCTAATGCAACAAGGCCGTCCGTTGCACATAGGCTAATTGAATGTGTTACATATTATGTTAACTTAATATTGTGAGAAATAAAGTAATTTATCTATCTATTCTACTTGCGTATTTTTGTTTTTCTTGTAATTCAAACTCAAGGTGTAAATAACGCTATTGTAAGGTATATATAGTATAAAAAGTGATAGTGTTGACCTTTTATTCGTTGTAACCCCAACCTGTAAGTCAGGAGTGTGAGATCCGATGAATACCTCGTAATATTCACTAAGACCCAGTGGAACCCTCATCATGTATGAGTGAGGCACCCTAGTTGAGTCTGAATGAGGATTTACGAAGCACGTATGCAAACATGCGCAATTTTGATTGACCAGAGAAGTGCCAGGTCTTCATAAAATATCAACGTGAAATAGCAGCATTTTGTTAGTTTTTATTTCGTCTATGGAAAACAGGGGTTTTGATAGTTTAAGTAAAACATCGTAATAATTTAAACTGGCAACGAAAGACGGGGTACACTTAGGCAAATTGTGTAATCCAATATATATTATATAATTATAGTAGACAAATTGTAGATTGTTGTGAAGAATTTAAACAAAATTGTTAACTTTTCCTTTCCAGGTTTGGATCCTGCACTTCTTGGCTGGTCAGCAAATATCCACAAATTTCAGGAGAATGACGGTCAATACACTGAAGTGATTCACACAAACTATGGTATATTTGGCTATATCGCCGATCTGGGACATGTAGATTTTTATCCAAACGGTGGCATATCAATGCCAGGGTGTGATTCAAATGCATGTGATCACTCGAGAGGTTTCTTTTATATGGCGGAATCAATCACTACCGGTGGTTTTACTGGAAGAGAATGTGCTAATTACTATGCCGCAGTTTTAAGACTGTGTTTCGGTCCAAGGAATTTAAGAATGGGTGGATTGAGCCCTAAAACTGGGTAAGTATGAAATTAATAAGATTGTATCTTCTTGGGTAAACATTTACCCAGCGATTGTTGACTTCCTCGTAAAAATTTTATGTTTTAAATAAAGTTTTTGTATAACGCATGCTGTATACAACGCGGCATTGCTCTTCATTTATCATTCAGAATTTAGTATTTGTAACTTCATTTTACCGTGTGTTAGAGACCTTAATTATAATTTTTTTAAGATGAAAACTTGAGCTAACTAACAGCTATTATTTGTCTGCTTCTTGTACTTAATTTATTTGATTAATGTAATTGGACTGAATTCTTGACGTATGTACCAAATTATGTATTATGTACTAATTAGTGATTTGTTTTAGACAAACTGGTATATATTTGCTGGAAACAAATCCTGGACCTCCATTCTCACAAGGCTAAGCAGCGTTCTTTTTTATGGAATAATTTAGAAGACTCGAAACGAGAAATTAAAAAACAAAAGTTTAAATAAAAGTTGTCATAACTATGAAACTAAATCTGTTATTTCAAACCACTAGGATTATTTTCTTATAAAACATCATACATGGTACATTTACATAAAAGGTAGATTTTAGTTTTTGTAAATGATTTATATAATTTGACATTAACACAGTCGAGAAGATATATATGACTTTAACTTAATCGAAAACTCTTTTATTTTCTTCTACTACAAAGAATTGAAACGTATGATAGACGGTAGCCGGACCTTTTAAATAAAAAACAAATATAATTATGATAAATTTATTAATTAAAACTAAAGAATAATAATACTAGAAACATAGTTAAAGCAATAAATAGGTGAAGATGCAGCGCTTACTTTTAAAGAGAGCATTAATACACGATGGCAAGCTATCACTAATCTATGAAATGCCTTTTTGTACTTAAATCTATTTAGGAATTAAATTATCACAACTGATTAGGGTGTTTGATGTTCTTTGGGGCTCTTCTTTGAGTATTCTCTTGTGTTGTACTAATTATGGGCTTCACTGTAGTTGTTTCATTCCTTCTGTTGGGTAAATCAAGGAAATTGCTTAGAAATGCAACACCTTGTTCAGCGGTTATGACCAAGTTCATCAAAAATCCTTCTGCGTCAAATGCATTATTTTGTTCAGTTGTACTTTCTTCGGTTGTTCTGAAATGTTTAAAAGTATTTGTAAATTTGTTAACGTTTGTAATAAAATAATATATTTTAGTTGGAGGTGATTTTCATTTCCTTATTTAATATATTATAATCGTTTTATTAAAACTAAATCGTAACGAATTTTTGAAAAGATTATTGATTTTGTATTAAGAGAAATTGAGAGATAATATTTATAGAATTAAGTGATGTATCTGTGAGAAAGACTTATTTCTATATACAACTTTAAACAGAGAATGATTTTCTATACAATATATATATATATATACACTATAATATAATTAAGTAAGCTTTTAACATTTAATAATTTTATTTCAAAAATACTCAACGTACGATTAAAAAAGGTTTTTTTAGGGAATTAATACTAAAACATTGTGGGTAATATCAGAATCATTCAACTTACTCTTCTGGTTCAGCTGGTGGGTCTTCCATTTCCATTCCACCAGCAGTAGATTTAAAGCACCCAATGGGAAACTCTAATTGTGCTTCTCCAAGTAGTCTAGGTTCTAGCTCAAGACAACCACGAAGGCCATCAGATGTGGGAGCTAGGTCACTAAATTTGGCACATACCTGAGCAAATTTTCCAAATACCTCCAGACATATTGGTGCTGGATTCGCACCTATATCAAAATACAATAATTGGTCAATTAGCTTATTTCATTTAAATGACTAATAGCTCTGCTAGAACTTAAATAAAAATGCTCCATGGAAGTTACTTTCAGTATTAATGAAGAGCTTTAGAGTATTATTTGAATATAACCAGACAAGACTTGACATTTATAGAATATTATTTCATAATAAACTAGAATAATTTTATTTATTTATGAATTGAACGGTCAGACTTCAATACTAGAAATATATAAATTTATAATAGTAACACTGACAATTAATTGCCTTTTACTAATCTATTGGGACTACATTTGTGTTATATATACTAGCTGAACCCGCGACTTCTTATGCGTGGAATGTTTTTTTGGTAGAATTATGGCGAAAAATTGATTTTTTAATTAACACCCCCGCAACCCCCCTTGCGGGTGGAAATTCATAAATTCCATTCTTAGCTGACCTTGACTCGGCAAAAGTAATATTCCTACCAAATATCAAGTCTCTATACCTTATGATCCCAGAGATATGGTAATGAGTCAATAGATACCTGAATATCTCTTGTATATATAGATATTTAGATAAAATATGTACCTTGTATTTTAGAAGAGTGTAGAAGGTTTTTTCCATAAGATACGTTGACGGAAAATCCTTCTTCAGGTGACACATACTTCATATGCACGCATCCTGAAAATGATTAAGTTATGTATATAAAGTGTTTATAAAATAACCTAGTACGCCCGATGTCTATAGGAAATGATTTTATTTTGAAATCTCGTAGATACAAAGACAAAAGATATTTTATGGTTATCTATAAAAAATTAATAAATGGTAACTAGTAACCAAATATTATTAATAATATTAGTGGTAATCGTACCTGGACCACCAAGATCTACAAATGTTATGTTGAAATCGACGCAACACACACAAGCTGGCCCTTTGCACATGCAATTCCTATTTGGTTGATCATTTCGTAATTCTGGAATATCAATTAGCTTCTTTCCATCCTCCCAGTCAAGATAATCTGTAAAATTGAATAAATATTGACAAAATATTTACAGCTGGACAGTATATCTGATGGTAATTGTTAATAACGTAATACTGTAAAAGGAGAATATACGTTCATTTCTCTTTTAATGTCTATTCATAGGATCTAACGTAAACTTGGTTCCTTTTATGTGGTATCGATCGTAGCTAATAGGATGGTAAGCTATCCACCAGTCTGGAATCGATTCCGAAACATTTACTTGTTAAATATAGTTTGCCCATGTATAATAAAAACTGCTACTTGAGAATGAATATATTAAAATTTTATTTAATCAAAATATTTGTCATAGATAGTAAGGTAACCACTTAAATACTAATTATACAATACATTGGACTTCCTAAGAAGAAAATGTTTATTATTTTATTCGAGATATATAAAACAAAAACCTAAAAATCATTAAATAGAGAAGGAATTGGAATTAATAACAATATAATGTTTGCTTAACAATGTAAAATGATATGCAAAGTGATAATTGAACTTCTTTCTTGTTACACAAAGAAATTAATTAGAGCGCATTTTATTATATGTATATAGACAATTATGTAAGACTAGTAGTGTCCAGTAATAATTTTGATATGAAAATTTTATTAATTATGGCGACGTAATATTTTTAACTTTGCGAGAATAGTGACACTATGATAAAAAATAAAAGCCTATTGAAAATCAAACCCATCACAGTAACATTTCGTGATACCAGAGCGTCATTTTTACCAATTTAGGTACGAGTTTTTAACATAAAAAAATACAGACTATTCTGTTACATCCTTGTCTAAAGCAAGATCGTAAAGCTCTAATAGATATTGGACCTATAGGAGAACCTCTAGGAGAGGGTTTTTAGAGCATAGACCTACCACGCTGCGATCGGCGAGAGATCAGGCGCAGGCTTAACGTGCTTTTTGGGGTGGATCACACCGCCAGCTTCCCAACTTCGGGCAAATATTGAGAAAATCTTAATACAAAACTCAATATTGATTTTTGAATTGACCCGACCTGGGACTCGAACCCAGGACCTCATGTCTGTTGTCGAACAAGCAGTCCACTAGACCAATAAGGAAGTTATTGGACCTATACCATCTCTCAATTATATTTTTTATACTTCTATGGCTCTACAAACAAAACTCTTTTAAAGACAGTTATCCCTTTAGACAAATCTTAAGGGCGAACGTCGTTTGTGTATTAGATTTTTTTACATTTTAAATTTAATATAAGTGGTGAATAAATTAATATAGAAAAATTTAGATCGCATGATTATACGAATTCATTATTTGTGTAAGGTTTAGTATATAGTTTTCTGCTTAATTATGCACTGAAAAGAAAAGATAATATCCTTTATTAATTTAGAATTTCCTTTGTTTATTATTTATGGTGGTGTAGTAATAAAACAACGTATAGTATATAATTATAACCTTAAAACCTTATTTTTAAGTGGGTAGGGTAATTCCAATTGTCAATAAGAATACCTAATCGGTTAATCGGTTAAAAATCAATTATAATAAATTTTTAATGTACTACAAAAAAAATTTTTTTGAAAACCTTATTTCCATATTACTTATACATATTTCAATCTCCATAATATGAAAAAGATTCTTAATCTACCATAAGTGCTTAATTTATGAAATCTCTACTTAAAACTGATGTTTTTATTATCTAAAATCGTCTATTTACGATAAAAACTATCAAAGTTTTATACTTTAAAAATAAAGTACAATTTTGCATTGATTCGTGACATCCAAAGCATCATTATAAATTTTCTTGCAAAATTGTCGGATATCAAACATGGATATGTACATAGTAGTGTAGTGGACACTTAAGTGCTTTCACATTTCACTTTCACTTCAGTGCACGGTTCATTGTTGTTTGTTCCACATAAAGATAAGTGATCTCATTGTATATCCTATTGCGTAAGGTATTTCGTGAACTGTTAAATAACTACACCATAAAAAGTGCCACATTCATAATAAAATATTTTCCATTTGTGCATTTTATTTTTAGCATATACTTCGACGGCCCAGTGATTAGTTTTATCGACTGCATTGATTTAACGAAGTTGACAACTTTTCCTTTTGGCTTGATATTAATTAAACCCTTAAAACTTCCCGTTATCCTACAGGTTTCAGCATAAAGGTTATTATGATGTCCTTATATAGTTCATACATTAGAAATTTCCTTCAAAATTGGCCCAACTGCTTAAAGATTAGTCAGAATAAACAGACATGAATAAAAAATAACAATAATTAAACGTTGAAATTACAAATGTATAGCAGCTCAAATGTCTAATATTTATAATACATTAATGAATTTTATATCAATATATACAGTTGAATACATGAATTGTGAATAATATTAATACAAGCATACAAGATAGTGTTTGTACTTTTACAAATAATTGATTTTTTTTATGGATAAGCCTTACACTGTTTAAATATATCGAACTACTATTTAGTTTTTAGAAGGAATGTTCATTTAATAACCCTACATTAACACTATTATCAGATGTATAATACAAGGAACTTGTGTAACAAAACCTATGTCTCTAGTTTCACTGTTTTATGCTGCACTTTATTTTATAAAGTATATTTACGTAATTAAACAAGTAGGCTCTATGGAGAATTTAAATTATCAATAAGAATAGCTAATCAGTTAAATACCAATCAATTGTAATATATTATAAAATTTTATTTTAATATACATGTATTCCAAAAGAAATATTTTTTGAAAGCCTTATTTCTCAATTACTAAGTTTTAATCTTTACATTATGACCAAAATCCTTAATGCACTTAATTTACTATGTGATTAATTTATGAAATTACTATTTAAAACTGTTTTTTTTATCTAAAATTGTTTTGTAAATAAAAAGGATAATAGAAGAAACTCACCTAAAATACTAGCGCCGTTAGTGAAAGCGAGGCACGCTACTAGCAACGTAAGTGTCACTTTAAGGGGCATCTTGTGACACTTGCAAGTCAATATGAATAATAATTAATTAATTAAATTGCCTATGATGTTTATTATAGAGAAGTTATATGCGTAGAGAGGCGGACGACGCCAAAGCCGAGCCAACACTGACAACTGGTCCTTTCCTCGGATCTCCGACGGTTTCACCTCTCACAATAGAAGGTGAAATTTAAAATAAAGCATAACGTTGTGTAGGAATAACATGCATCGATAGATGCACCAAGAAATTTCATTTCTGGAATCTGGGATTACATACATCGAATAAATTATATAATACCGTCCTTTAATGCTATAACATTACAATACAACGACAGTTAGATTTTTTTTATCTGTATAATGAGTCTTATATTTATATTGTATTTAACTAAGACTATTAATATTATAGCAGATTTAATTACCAGGAAGATATCATTTTTATAGCATACATAAAATTGACAAGTCCGTTAAGGGTAACTGTATATGTTGCTACGACAAGCTCCCAGAAGAAGTTACACAGATGTGTCTTAATAAATTTAAATCTTTTACTAAAAGAAAACTAATTGAGAAATCATTATATAATTTGAAAGAATACTTAGAAGACAAAAAAGCGTGGGAGTAATCGAATTGCTCTATATGTATATAGATATAGAATAAATTAAAAATATATATTGTAATGATGATGACAGAACAAAAAAACGTACACGCGACTGAGTTTGTTGTGGGCTCTTCTCAGTTCAGGGTGCGAAGGAACCCCGTAACTTTAGATTTTAAGTCATTCTTTAATGTTATCTTCAGTCATTTATTTAAATAATATATAGAAAATGTCATATATCGTCAAATAAGGATATTTGACAATTCAAAAGTGTTGTATTAGGCCTACTTAAATAAAGATATTTTGACTTTGACTTTACCGATAAGCTCCTCACGTATGTCTGTATTCTCTATTTATTTTAATGTCTTATGTATTGGATGAACAAAGGAGCGTTGTATTATATTAGTCAACGCTCGTGACTTCCTTTATATATTAGTAATCATGTAGCTTAAATAACTATGTCCAATATAACGCAAAATGCAAAATATTATTACTTACATGAGAATATGTTTGAAATCCCACACAATCAAAAGATCACACAATTAAAACAAAATTTGCACGGTTTTTGTATGTGTACTAGCTGTTCCAGCATTAAAGTAAAAGTTCCCGCGTTCAACTTAAACCATTCTTTAACTACTTTACACAAGTAAAAGTCATGTATTGACAAGTTAAACATATCCATATCCTCACATAGAGGATAGAATTATACTCCCGTGCGTAGCATTTAACTGAACTAGTTTCAAAACTCAAAAATGAGGAACATTAGTTTTCAGCAATCAATTATCTATGGCTTCCGTGGCATAACATTGATTTTACCAAGAAGAATTTGCCGAAAGATACATTTAACACGGTCTATTACAAAATTGACATTGACTTCTATATGATGGTTTCATATAGAAGTAGAGTAAGAAGAACCTTTAAAAATATCTGCTTAATGTAAGTGGCGTATAAATTGCTCTGATTGAAATAAAATATATTTGAACTATAACTAGTACTAATGATATGTTTTCAATCCCACATAATCATAAGATACTATAGTTAAATGCAAACTTGCTCTAATTTAAATAAGATATAGTTAAATTACATATTGACCAGGATATCCAACTGAGTTTGTTGTGGGTTCTTCTCAGAGCAGGACGCGACGTGTCCCTCATAACCTTATATTTTAAGTATTTCTTTTATACTATTATCAGTCGCAAATTAGAAATAATATAACAAAATGACAAGCCTACTTAAATAAATAAAAAAATATTTGAATGATACCAAGATTTTACATAAAATTACATTTTTCAATGTTTATTTAAAGTATTTAATAAAAGGTTTAATACGAAACTAACAGTATTGAAAACTAAAATTATCCTGTAATGGAAATTTGTTGCATTTCCAAAATCCTTATATTAGGGATATGATAAACTTTCATTAAAATTGAAAATTAGATATTTTGATATAATGTGCTGTATTAGTTGCCAACTTGTCGGAAAATAACTTCAAGAAGATAATGAAGATGAAGGTTGTTTGTTGAAGATTGAAGACATATCAGCTACGAGTTCAAGATAAAATTTGTAGTAATCATAGATTATTACGGTTACATTATGTTTTATTTTGCTTCTTGAATGTGTATACGAATAAATCAACGTATGCATTAGAAAGCTTGTATGGCGGAAAACATAATGTGCATTGCCCTTATTACTTATGAATCACTAACCATTTACGGTCGTGAAAGTTGAATTGATTTCGGTACATAGTAATACATCCACAATTGTACATACTTTATACTGCAATTTTGTCTACCAAAAATGAAAATGTATGTTCTCTTGCAACAAAAAATCGAGTTTTCGTTTTAATAATGAAATTAGTAGGTATATTAGTTTAGGGCTAACAATCAGAATATGTATTGCGTAGCTACAACTTTTTTGAAATTGTAAAAGATAAATAAATCTTTTATGGAGTGGAACATTTTAATATCGAGCCTAACATACTTCCTGTGTTTTCTCTAAAATTTGTTAATACTGTTACGTACCGAGTGAGAATCAATAAATATAAACGCTGAATGATAATTACATAATGTTTCAACTTTAGTAAATAATATGGCCAAAATTTAACCGGAGCAAAAAGAATTTGTAATCAAAAAAGGCGGCCTTTACAATGTCAAACAAATTTAAAAAAAAAACAAAAGTATTAATTGTTATGGTTATAGCTTAAGAATGATATAAATAGAGTAAATAAGGGCACCGATTTCTTAAATTTACTGATTTAATTATTCTCGGGATTAGAGAATAAGTATTGAAATTAGAATTCTCAGAATTAGTATATATAGAGAATCTTTAGCAAGGATATAAAGATACAGTGACTATGTAATTTTTTTCGGAAGGTTTTCCTTATTGCTGACAGGTTAGTTCTTGACTGTGATGGTAAGTGATGATACAGTCTAAGACAGAAGCTCGCTAATCAGGTAAGAAGCGATTTGTTGTTTCTACACAGCCTCGTATTATATAGTATTGGAACAAAAATGTCATGCTAGACGGTAAGACTTTGCTGGAAGGGTGTACACAAGCCACGTCCGAAGCCTCTTTCCTAACCAGACGCGGACAAATTTGAAAATGCCATTTACTAAATTCATCCTGTCGGGGTTCGAAGCCGGGACTTCTGACAGCAAAGCGAGTACTCGTATCAATCGTATTTTCGTAAGTAGAATACAATGTGAGCATTGTAGTAATATTTTATTATTGTTAATAAGTAATAATGAGTTTTGAAGGACGGTGTAGGTTCATTACCTATACATAGGCGTACTAGTTAATTATCGGTACATTTATGGCCAAGTGCATCGCGCACTAGTGGCCCAGATCAAGGTCAATGAACTCGTATCAAGATTGAAATGTATTTAGACCTAGCTTTTTCTATAGAATGCACCGGCATCAACCTGTTCAAGTAGCGTGTTACATTTGTACGTTTCAAAAGAATAAGGTAAAACAAGATAGCAAGATGTTTTTTATTAAGTAGCTAGAGGATTCCATTTTATTGGTTTTTGCCATTATCTGATATTGTGCCAATACAATCAATGATGGCCACGTGTGCAGTTGGTAAATTAGTCTTGTCGTCGTCATACGAAATTTTATTGGTACGATATACGAAAAAAGGTCATTTGTAAAAAATAGTCTTCCACCCATATTTCAGTTAATAAGAGACATAACTTAGGTACTTTATATCCCCTTAATCCAGCGACATGATGGCTCAGTACCAATTTGTAAATACTGGAATATCAAAGCTGAGTCTTCATGATGTGTTAAATAATTTAAACCTTGCTGTATAGGACGTATAATTTATATATAGGAGAATAAAGTTTATATATAAATTATAATACATAACTATATATTATAATTAAAATGGATGTAGTAGCCCTTTTTGTTGTTAGAATTGTTCCTTGAAAATATTTTGCATATTTTAAATCTTAAGGTACTACTATATTGTAGTTTTGGGATAAAATAATGATATAGGATTACGTTATATTACATAACAAGTATATTAAGACTTAAATAAACATTAATTCATTTCTACTAGAACTTTAATCGAGGAAGTTAAATAAATTTGTTTTATTAATATGGAGTAACATTTTTAGAATTTCATACAGCTGTGGAGAATATACAAAAATAGACATTGGTAGGTTGAGGCAATTACTTGAAATTTTTTAAAGATGAAGTAAAATGTCGTGTACATTTTACAAAAAAAAAAATCGTAGAAGTTTCTTTTTCAGGTACATATAAAGAGAGTACGATTACTTTCCGTTTCAATGTTTTATTAAGAGGCAATGTCCGGTACATAACTACGTAATATTTATCGCCTGTAGTTACGATTACAGGTTTTTGAGCTCTTAAAAATAAACAAACGCGCAGACGTCGACTTTCTCTATGTAGAAAGTGACCCTGTCGGTGCTCGGGTGTCGATGGATGTGATACTCGCATTTTGTATTGGTCGTTGCAAAAAAAATCCGGGTAAATTTGTAACTAAACTATTAACTAATTTGTTTTCTGGTTAGTTTATAGGACGTGGAAGGGAATCCCCTAATATGTAGAATGAAATAAAATTACATAAACAATTTAATTATAAATATACAAGATTGACAACTGGTTTCTTCGGAATTAATGACATATTAAGACATACCAATATGCATAACTAAAGGACTATAGTTATAGTATAAATACAGATTGTGCCATATTATATTTTCATACATTGTATATAGTTGTTTTATTAGCTTCGACAACATGTTTCCTAATTCTGAATAGAACAGATAAAGTGACTTTTTTATGCTTTTTTTTAGGATATTTTTATTGCCCAAAAACTTTTATCAGAAAGAATTATTTGAATTAGACTTTAAGGCTTTTGATAAAATCTGTCCTAGTTAGCTTCTAAAAAAATTGTATCGGGCCGGTATATATGTCGACCTTCTCCGAGGGCTTGAATCATATTTGAGTAACCGAAGCCCAGCCGTACCCATAAAGAGTTTCTCTTCTATTTTTATAACTGAAACTTCTGGCGTGCTCTAGGGCTCCCACCTAGGTCCTCTATTACATAATATATTTATAAACGACATTTTCTTGATATTTAATCACGCTGACTTTTTATTATGTGCTGATGATATGAAAATTACATGTTCTACTGACTGCAACTTTTCCAAGAAGACCTTAATAGTCTTAATATTCATTGCAACGAAAACTTTCTCAAGCTAAACATTGAAAAAAGTAACGTAATAACTTTTAACAGAAAGCGTAATTCAATATTAAACATGTACTTAATAAGAATTATTCCCCTGAATAAAGTATCTGTTTAACTTCTCCTTCTGTTTAACGCTTTTGTCAGATTTCTTTTAGAATATTCTTCTACGGCTTGGAATCCTCAGTATTTGTGCCATAAAAAGCAAATAGAACGCATACAAACAAAATTTTGACAACAAGCAATGCCTAGTAATATTCTTTCACTTGAAAATCGTCGAACGGAACGAGATTTAATGGTTTTGTGCAAAATCCGGAATAATAAGGCTGAATTACCTTGCCTTTTAAGGAATATCTCTTTCATATGTCCTCGACTGTATACTATGTATCCAAAAAAATGACTTGATTAATCTCTCTTTCATTATGTGTTAGTGATTTACGTCTAAATTAAATATTTTGCTTAAAGCATTTAAAATAATGTGATATTTTATGTGTTATAAATAAATTATAGTTTTACTACATTTATGGACCAGTTCACTAAGCTCATAGTGTATCCGAGATCAACGCTCTTTAAACGAACATTCTAGAATTTACTATGACTGGAATCTTTTCCTCTAACTATATATTACAAGTTTATATATGTTTAACCAAATTTCACCACAAATAATAGGAGTTACGAGAAAATATTTTATAATTTTGGTATATTTAAAATTACTTATAATTTTTGTTATTATATATATGATATTTTCCTCATTTTTTGAATGGTTTTTCCATCCAAACTGCACGTAATGAAATACTACAAAGGCGGTCAAGTGCGTCTCTACTTTCACCTATCCTTCACAAGTCTTTAAGGAGTGAAAGAGATGGATTAGTGTTTTCGTTTCTTGTTGTACGTCACTTTACATTTCTCCGTGTTGTTGCGGTGGTTATATGAAATCAGTCCCGTTGTTACATTGGTATCGTTCGTTTTAGGGCTAGCGTGTGATTTCTAATAATTATAATTTAATTGACTGTGAACAGTCAAAGAGGTGTGACAGCGGTTGCAATCGATTATATATCGATTTTCAGAGACACGGGGAAGATATATAACTCAAAGGTACAGTTTAACATATTATAATAATTCAATAAATTTATTATGATTTATCATTCATATTTGAAAAGATTTAGTGCGTTTTATTAATAGTTCTAGCCATATACAGAATAGAGCAAGTAAAAGATTTCAACGCGTTGTAAGTGAAAATTTATTTTTAAAGCTTGATTTTAAACCGTTCTAAAAATTATTACTGCATTTTTTTATTGTAAACAATGAAAAACAATGAACTATTTAAAATATTAGAGAGTATTAGAGATATAATTATTATGTATCACCTCCTTCATTAAAAGTGTCCGGAATAAGTATATACTTAGACTTAAAGCTTGTTTTGATTTTACACAAACAATTACTTAGTATATACAATAATATTATATAAAGTCTTGTTTGTCTATTAAAATAGTACCGTATATTTTAAGTTAATGTATTATATACATTTTAATAGGATTTCGTAATATTGGAAAGATAAAAGTGACGTTTTTCTTTGTGGCGGTCATGACACATTTGTAGTGACGTCATTAAGGGATATCTTTGCTTATTCAGTATGTATTATTTTCATTTATGTAAGGTAAGGTAAGCCCATAAGGTAAGGTAACAGCCCATTGACATCCCACTGCTGGGCACAGTCCTCCTTCCTCATAGGAGAGAAGGTTTTTAGCGCATAGACCCACCACGTCGGTCCATTGCGTGTTAGCAGGCTACACATACCTTAGAATTACTCCCAGAATATGCAGGTTTACTGCACTGAAAACTACAATCATGAACTGAAAAGAACAATCAACCACGTAAGTTTCATTTTTATAAAGAGAAACTTAACGTGCCGGTTCAGGATTCAAACCTGCGATTACTCTAAACTCACCACTAGGCTGTCATGGCGTAATGTGAAAAGAGAAGAAAGTAAATAAAGATGATTGTTCATACATATACACAATTGTTTTCTGATACTTTTCAGACGGAGCGCGGTCTCCAAAATGAAGCTCTCCTTAGTGTTTGAGCTTCTGTTAATATTTGTGTTATTGGCGTTCGCTGCCTCTAAAAATATCGGTAAGTTCAATACATATATTGGATATACATAAAATTATATGATCACAATCTATTTATTTCAAAGCTCAAGTGGGTAAAATATATTAAATTTGTGAGTATATATTGGTATATATGTTGAGTATATATTGGTATATACTCAACATATGAGTATATATGGAAATGCCCTCTTAAGAGTTAATATCTTATTTTTTTATTTAATTTCTAATGGCTAAGACATATCATCTTTACGTGTAGATTCGTTAATATTTCATTTACGAAATATAAAATATATTATTCGTTTGATTTAATTTAAATATAAAATTTAAAAAAAGATGTATATAGATGTAGCTTTGTTTAGTTAACTTCTACGAAAATGTAGCAAATTTTAATTTGCTTTAATATGTAATTATATTAAAAAATGAATTCAGAAAGTGACAAAATATTGCAATTGTTACAAAACAGTTTATATGTAATTAATATATTAAAATAACTTACAAATACAAAGTTATACAATACATTGCATGCATAATCATAAATGTTTCTTCAATAAAAAGTGCCTTCCGCAAAATCGTAATGTATAAATGATTCAATTGTGTTTTCCAGTGTAAGAACTGGTATTAAATTTACAAACGATTGTCGTGACTGTAATTGTGATTATCAATTATACAATTTTTTATGTACCTTAAACGATGTGTGATACTTTATATTGTCAAATGTGTGGAGATTCTGTTATTTAGTAAATTAAATTGAGGAGATTTGCTCGGACAAATAACCTTTGCTTGTAGTTTGTATTTTCCGTTTGAATTTAACGAGGAAAAATCATTTATTTCAAAATCGTAAAACTTTTTTTTCTGTAAAAATTGTCTCAGCTTTTTAATGGATATAAATTATTTTATAGGTCAACAGAAAAACCACAAGAATAGCATTCAAAAGCAAAATGACGATATCAAAATAGAAGACAACAGCATTAATAGATATTGCAAATGTTCTGAGGCTTTCTGCAACTGCTGCCGCGATTTTGCAGTCCCAGTAGTCAATTTAAATGGTCCAGGTAATGTGATAAACTTCACTTCCTTTTTTGTTATTATTTTATAATATTTCCATCAAATTCGGGCTACTTTTTTTAATGCACAGTAATATGTAATAATTGATATGTTTGCAGGATGTGCTTCGCTGATGTATTTGAGTGGCGATAAAATGTCAGTATCGCTAAGTTTTGGCAATAAAGTCATCACTAACCGGACACTTTCTAGTACGTATTTTTATAACTTTGACATATTTTTTTGTCTTTGTTTTATTTAAACATAATGTAAATTAACTTTTGCAGGTCGCAAGCCGAGTCCTGTTTGCATGCCTCTTCCTGGAGGTATTTCAAAATTCTGTGGACGAGTTTATAATATTGCGAGAGCAGGAGAGGAATTCAGAGCTTGTTTAGGCTTAGAGCTACAAGCTAAGAGTGCTGTTGAAGCAGCAGTAAGAGTATCATGTTTCAAATTTGGTCCTAGAGGCGTCACTTCTGAGCCAGCGGATCCGCTGCCATTAGTGCCTCAGGATGAAAAAGTTACAGACGATGATGACGATGATGACGACGATGACGACGACGATGATGATGATGTTGACTTTGGAATTGATGCTGAAGATGACGATGAAGATGATGATGACGATGGCGATGATGATGATGACGACGAAGAAGATGGTGGTAAATATTTTATTGCTACATTGAAATGAAAAAAGAAAGTTAATATTCTACTAAAACTTTATAGAGCAAAAGATATTTTGAGTTAGATTTGCGCAGCCAATTGACTTTCTTTGCTTGTTGGTAATTTTCGCATCGGAACACCAAATTGTATGTAACGTTTTATGAACTTAATTTACATATCATAAATAATTATTTTCTATGAAATAATAGTTTATGTAGAAATAACAATGAATAAAAATACGCAGTAGATTACTAAAACTTTTATTTATTTTTATTATTTCAGGCGGACTAGATGCAGTCAACGACGTGGATAGCGCAGATTATACGGGTTTCAGTCTTCTCGGAGAAGATTTATTAGGAGATTTGTTTGGCTCATCTGGAGGTAAAAAGCCTGGAAAAAGTAAAAACAAACAAGTACCAGTTGCGTCATCAACAACTACGACAAGACGTCCTCGTCCTTCACGTAGACCTACTAGGAGACCTAATACCAGAACAACAACCGTGAGACCATACGCTACGCGTTCCACCACAGTAAGAGTTAGACCAGTTAACCGGAGACCTACACGGAGGCCATCAAGGAGAACAACTAAGCGTCCAATAACAGCTTCTTCAGCTTTTATAACGGAAAGCTCACCCGTATCACCGATATCTACGACCATGTCGCCAATGATCCTTGTTAATACCGAGGCTAAAGTTCCTGTACTTGAAGCTTCCCAGAGTGAAATTCATCAAGTAATTCCCGTTACTGAGAAATTATTATTAGATGCTGAATCTTCGACATCCAAAAGCGAGACTACTTTTGAGGACTCAGGATTAGAAATGTCTTTAGCACATATAACTGATCAACTTTCCCTTATGCCAGTCACTCAATTAATACCTACTGAAGTGAAGGACGCAAGTGTGAAAGAAAGCTCTCAAGAAACGAACTTTGAAAAAGTCGAGACTATCACTTCGAAACCGCACTCAAAAATTCCTTTTGCTACTACAGTTGATAATGACGACAATGAAGAAACTGTACAAATAGTTCAAAGTTTGGATTCTCATTCTGAAGAGCATGCTGCTGATAGTGAAAATGTAGTCGATGAAACTAGATCACATCATGATCCAAATTATCATTACGAAGGACTTTCTCTCCCCAAGAAAAAGCATAGAGGAGGAAATTTTAATTTGAATGACCTCGATGTTCTAGATTTAACTGGTATTGGTGAAAGTGTTGGCCGTCAATTAGGAATATTTGGAAGACACAAAAGACAAAATAAAAATAAAATTGTTAAACCACAAAATATAAAGGGTGTCATTGATTATGATGATTTGCTTGGCTTAGATGCTTTAAGCGACTCCATAAGTTTACCCGATATTGATGACTTAAGCAGAAAGGACAGAAGAAGACAAAACAAAATGATGCGAGGTTTATGGCCACACTAACTTACCTAGGACTAGTTAAATACCTTAATTTATTTATTTATTTCTCTATTTTAATTGTAAATAGTAATTTTTGTCAAAGTTAATTTATAAATCAATAAAATATTCAAATATTTTTTATTGTTTCATTGCGTTGTTTTGATGAAATTAAAAAATTTAAAAGTGTAATGATCCTTTTCACTATTTAAAATCGTGACTGCAATTTTTAAAGATACCAAACCGATCAAATTATATGTTAGATTTAAATACATGTTTAGTGCCATGTATATATGATAGCTTGAAAATATAAAAGTAATCTTCTAAATTAATAACGTTTTTTTATAGCAAATGAGTAAAAAATTATAAAATAATTTATTTTTTTAAAATTTGTAGTTACATAATTAGATATAACTCGTATTTGAGATATCATCATACCTTTCAGTTTGCGATTTGCCATTGGTTAGAATTTAAGATAATTATTAAATAATTTTATTTATACAGCAAAGTAAAGTGAAACAACAAATACATAGGTTATTCAAGCTGGTTTTGGGTGTAATTGCATTTATGCCGGAAGTAATGAACGCTTTATAACCAATGCCTAATCGCTGAATGCGTGCTTGCTAATATTCAGATTGCGTTCCCAATTCCGAAAGTAGGAATCGATACTGACATTTAAAGGCGCTACTTTCTCCAGACAGCACATTAAAATTTAAAACTTGTTTGCAATGCTTATTGGCCGTGCAGCTCAACACAGGCTCGGAACATTGTAACTGGACATCAGTTAAATAGATGGATGTGTCATGCTTCACCAACAATTTCAACTGGTTAGCCAGGCGAAGCTGTTGTAATTACGTATTTTGTTCAGCATGTATTTGCACTTCAAGCTACTGTCAATAATAGTTACAATTCACTTTCTTTCCTTCTGCAAAGCAAGACATGGTACGTGTTATTATCACAGTTTATTTGTTTCTAAACACTTTTATTGACATTCATTAATAATTTCAGGCGAGTTCATATCAAAGGATGATAGACCTTATAAGGTTATAAATATCAAAGTGCCAAATAGAGTTTGGCATAGAGCTTTACAACCAACGCCCGTGCTTAAGTCTCCTGTCACTATTACTTTACCTGTACATATAGCTACAGAGGAGGAAAATGACGTTGAAGAATTAGACAATGAAGTTAGTGTCAATGTTGATAATACACTGGTGAGTGATGAAACTGTCACACCAGCTCCACCTGCTCCAGTGGCGTCAATTGGGAGCGTTACACAATCACCAATTTTACAAGACGGACTTCCGGAAGAACCGGTTCAAGAAGTAACCGGTCAAGTGACAAGATTTCCTTGCACTTGTAATGATGGACAATGTGGTTGTTGTACAGGAGCTATATTAGAGCGCTTTAGAATGAAAGCATGTGGTAATATTTCATTTGTCCCTGAAGATTTTGTATTTGACGTGCGGTTAAGCGTAAATAACAACACCGTTGTTCGACGTAGAGTTTCCGGTAAGCATTTAATTCTACTAATATCGTTAAATAGATTGAAAAAATTAAATTAATAAAAATGTTACTTTTAGCAAGTGATCCTCCGCCAATTTGCTTCAATCCTAGAAGAGCACCGTTTGTTCGAGTTTGCGCAGAAATAAGCAATATTCGTATACGGAATGGAAACGCATTTGCTTGTTTAGAAATCAATGCAGATATAGCTCGTTTTCCTATTTACTCTGCTTCATTTAGATGTTTTGGGTGAGTTTAATAACACATAAGTGTCAATAAAACATTTTTTTCTACAAAATAAGTGTACGCTTTTAAATTATACTAGCTTCGCCATATTCTTAAACCTAAGTTATTTAATAATTAAATTTTTTACACTTTCATAAATAATAAAAAATATAATGGAAATTATTTCCATACAGATGTAATATCGCACAATAATATTCCACATCAAATTATTTTGTATATAGTTATTAAATAAACATTTTGTTTGTTTTAAGATTGGGATCCGCAGGCTTACAAACTGGTTTAAAACCGAAACCAGTATCTTCGGGTCCAAAGCCCATAAACATTTTTGGAAGTGGAACGAATAACGACGGGACGATTCTGGATGCGGCGGGACAAATACTAAACGGTGGGGGTAATGGTATATTTGGAAGACCCCAGGGTGGACTTTTTGGAGGTGGAGGTGGAGGCGGAGGTCCTTTAGATGCCATAGGTAACGCTGTAGGTGACTTAATTGGTCGGGAAGAAATTAATTGATTACCAAAGATATGTTGTATGTAATAATAATTTATTATTTATTTAATTTATTAAAGTTGTTTAATAAATATTGTGTATGTTATTGTGTTTTCATAAGTACCCCTACCTTAGAGAGAAATTATGTTGCAATGTTCCGACAATATGCATATAAAACAAGCTTTGACAATATTCGTAGAGTGCTGAAATATAAACTGATTATGTGATGTTTTAAAAATAAGCAGTGATTGGTTAAAAGCGTAAATAATAATAAATAAGTCGTGTGAAAGTGGTATATCCGTGATGATCAAATCTCTCTACCATACTATTGAACCGGTTCAATGTTAAGGCGAATTGGGCCGGTTGTGTTATTCACGCAACTGACATTGGCGGAACTTCATTACGTTATTTTAAAATGGAAATATATATCAAATATTGTGCATCCGTTACTTTTTACATAACATTTTTAATTATCAGCACTACTTGTCTAAATGGTAAGTAATATGTAAAAATATTTTGCTTCCAATATTCATTTTGTTGTAATTGTATTTCAAAACGAAATTTTTTTTTTTACCTAACTGTATAATGTATTCAGATTGTCCAAATTTATTTTATATCAATTCTCACTTAATTTAATTGAATATCAACCAATGACTTCATACAAACTAGGTGAAATGAAATAGTTTAAAATAAATGATACAATTGTTTGCAGTTTCAACTAACAACACTTTTAACCGTTCTAAAATTGGCACATCTAGTGCCATTGAGTTACCAGATGGTCCTTTACTTTTGCTCGATCGAATACACTTAAGACATATATCAAATATATCGCATTTTGCGAAACAAAACCAAGAAAGTACCGAAGAAGACTCCGCATCATCAAGAAGGTGTTCATGTTCTCTTGGTGTCTGCAAATGCTGTACTGGCTTCATCATGGATTTGTTTAATCAAAAAGCTTGTATGAAAGTAACTTATCACCCCGGTGACTTTGCTTTTGATGTAGCAATGTCATTTAACGATAGAATTCTTTACGAGAAGTCTGTCTCAGGTAATAACATATAATATTTTATTTTTTTATTAATTAATTTCATCCCTATAACGTGATTTTTCCTGTAAGAAGTTATGCAAATTATTTAATGCGTGGTCAATTTCTTTCATTAAATCAACTGAGTCTTTTACTAGTATATAATAGTACTTAATCACTTTTATTCATAATACCTTAAATCATCAAAAAATTACATAAAAATTGTACAAGTTTATTAGTATAGATTTATGTTGAGTCCGATTATAATAAATTTACTCGTAGTATTATCTTATTAATAGTACCAACTTGCATTTAAACATTCTTCAGTTAAATTATTTCATATTTGCAGGTAAAAACCCAAAACCAATGTGCATTAGTCCTCCGAGGCTATCGAATTTGAAAGTTTGCGCGCAATTTTACAATGTATTCTTTCCTGGAAGAAACTTTCACTTTTGTTTAGCTATGAACGGAAAATGGCGTTCGCTGCAACTGTTTAACTTCGCATTTGACTGCTTGAGGTAAACAAACATGACATTGAAATGTTATTGAATTCTGGTGAAACTCTGACATTCAGGATATTTATTATATAATATAGTTTACACTTTACAAATTAACTTAATCTCAGAGGAATATTAAACTGTAAAGGTAATTCTAACGTGAAAGAAAGCCTTATCGTTTAGGCAGACAATGTAAGATAAATATTTGTACGATATGAATAAATACGATTACGATTTTGGGAAAATCGGGCTTAAATACTTTATTGACTAGTAGAATAGGTGAACTTAGCGTTTCCTTTTCCTCTTACTTTTTTCAATTCTTCCGTCGTTTCATATACTTTATATTCATGGAGAGACAGATCTTCATATTGCAATTCGTTGAAACCCTATACTTGTGGGATAGGACTTGTGTTTAACAAAGGGACATTAGGTGTTAAAATATATACAATAAATAGTAAAGTAAATATTAGTATTCGGTAATATATCAAAGTTCGTTTTACTGCGCATCTGGGTATGCTTAATATAATCATTACTTAACAATAGCTCAATAATTTTATATTTTAACAGGATGGGGGCAAATGGGATAGCTATGATGGGCCCAGAAGAAAACGGTGGCCTTACAATTCCCAATCCTCAAGGTGGAGTCGATGCTGTTATTGATGCTGGTGATGATGATATCGAAGAATATGACGAATCCAATATAGTACGATCCCTTTTAGAAATGTTTGATGACGACTAATGAAATTTCAAACATGTGAAAATTTTAATTGAAGCATATGTGTACTCTTTTTTTATAGAAAAATGTTTTGATAAAGAACAAGTCGTACAGAATATTTTTAATTTATTAATAACTAAACTAAATACAATGTGTATAGTTAACCTAGTTGTATAATAATTATATAATAAATTAATTTATTGTAATAAAGTAATAGAACAGATTGACTCTTTTTATTAAGTAAACATAAAAAATCAAACATTTGAGTACTCTTGTAATGTGTAATTTCTCTTAATTAGCGACGCGAAACGCTATACGAAAGTTAGATATTTTCTAAATATAGTATCCATTACTGATTTATATTGATGGACTATAAATTAGAAATACGTAGCCAATCTTGCAATTTATTTCCCATTATCAAGTTTTATTAAGTGGCATTTTCTAAACGAAAGAGAAAATGGTTTGTCCACTCCAGCAAAAATGGACGTTTAATGATTATCCGTGGTGGTGCGTCTGTATGCGCAGGAGTTTCTTTAGAAAGTCCCGCAAGCCAGTTGCTGTTCGTGCATCGTATATCTTGCATACAAATAATATGTATTGAAACTTAATCCATGAATTGACGTAACCTACCGGCGTGTTGTCATTTGAATAGTATCTCTTGGGACAGACACAATAGTTAAAGAACTATACAAGTTTGGTGAAATGAAACGGAAAGTGGGGAAGACGTTTCTTATTGTTGTCGCTTGTTCTGCGGTAATATGCGCAAGCGGTAAGTTATATTATATAAATTACATTTACGTTATTGTCGTAAGAATTTAATTCTCGCAAGTTATAAGTTATATATATTAATAAATCATAATATACTCAAAGCCCTTCGAAATGGTACTTAAATATACGATTATATTTTTAATTTTTATTTAGGTAACATAGCTAAAACAAATAAAAAGTGTTCATTGATATTGTGTCAAAAAGCGTGTTATCAATATCTATATTTCAATTATAGGAGTTACAACTAAGCAAAGAAATATACTTGTTCAGAGTGTGAAAGAAGACAATGCAATGGACGTTGCTGATTTTTCCGTATACTACGATTTGAAAACGAATAAGGTAATATTACTACTAAAACACCTACTACATATTATATAAGCAATATTTTTTATATCATAAATACTAACTTAAATAAAAATACACGAACAATATATAATTGTATAGTCAGTGTTCTAGTCAGAGATTTTTGACGTATATTGATGTAGTCTCATTATTTATAAGGAAATCGGAGTAATATGATTTATATCAACATTTTTAACTGTAATAGCTTAATTTATGCACGTCGGTGCCATACGCATAATTCCCGATCCTGTGGGTAAATCCTTTATTTCGGATTGAATTATCACTAAATCGTTGCTGCCTCATTGGTCTAGTGGTTAGCATGCTCGACTACAGACATGAGGTCCTGGGTTCGAGTCTCGGGTCGGACCAATTCAAAAATCAATATTGAGTTTTCTATTAAGATTTTCTCAATATTTGCCCGAAGTTGGGAAGTTGGCNGCGTGGTGGGTCTATGCTTTAAAAACCCTCTCTCCTCGGACTGAGGAGGCCGGTGCCCACCTGTGGAATGTTAATGGGCTGCTACTTACTTTTTTTTATCACAAAATCATTCTGGAATCAGTCTAAATACACACAAAAATCATCTAAGTCAATCCAGCTGTTTAAGAGCACTTCAGTCACATACACGTACAAGAGAATTATATACATAAAGATAAAATATACAATAATAAAATATACAATAATAAACATGTATTACAATTACAGACAATAACATCGATGATGCCAAGACCATGGTATAAGCCGGGCTGGTTACTTCGATTACCATTTAGAGGTGGACCTTGCGACTGTGATGGCTTACAATGCAAATGCTGCACTGGATTTCGAATCCAAGCCCTTAATTTGGATAGACGAAGTATTTTTTAATAATTGTTATAATTTTGTTTATAGTCTTAAGTAGTTCGTAATGGCAAAGGGTGACAAGGACGATTTAAAGGTCGCTAACGAACTGAATCGTGTCATTGGCCAAGAAATGCATCATTTTAATAATCACGACTTTATTGCTACGTGTTATTTAAAATAAGAAAAAAACAGCCTGTTTTAACGAATATGTAATAGCTGTAAAGGTATTAAAAAGACATTATAGAATATCTAAAGTTTAAGTAACTAATTATCGTTTCCTTTTCTTTATATTGTATATTTTTTTTTATTTCATAGCCTTTGTGTATATATTTTCAATATGTATCTATAGATATATTGATATGTATGTATATAATATTTATATTATATGAAATATCTTATATAGTTAAAAACAAAAAAGTTATATATTATATTTAAGTTTCTGGCGCTGTTCTGCCCTATTATTTATTTTAGTCTGCTTCTTTACATAATAAGGTTGTCTGGAAGAGATTGCTTGTAGCAATAAGACCGCCTTTGTACATATTATAGTAATAAGTATCTTAGTTTATGTCTTTTTGTTTTTATCTTTTGTGCAATAAAGTGTTCTCTCTCTCTCTCTCTCTAATTATTGGATTATTATTGTAGAGCTTAGTTTCAGTTTTCAGTGTTTGGTCACTACGTTTGCAGTAATGTCGACATATTATTATCTAGAATGATTGTATATACTTAAGATTGCAAAATACTTTAGTAATCCAATTTTTTTTAAATATACAAAAATCTTATAACAAATGTGTACAATATTTTCAATCACATTAATCTGCATATTAAATTATATTATGTTAATAATAGTTTTAAAAATATATTTCTTTATTGGCAGCTTGTGCTCTATTATCATACGAGCCCCAACAATCAATCATAGATTTAGATGTCACCATGAGTAATACAAGTGTATACAGGAATGCGTTTTCAAGTAAGTAACTACTTAATTACGTAACTATACCGAATATTATTGTCATTTACTTAAAATTTTGATGAAATTTATTATAGTGACAAATGGGACCTTAAAGACGTGTAAACATTACTTATACATCATTTTTTTAAACAATGGATGTAGTAATTACTAAGAGAATTTAAGTAAGTCTACATTATTTAATAATTACCAAGTCTAAAATAGGGGAGTTAGATTGGGACGCAAAGTATTTTATGTGGTACGTGAAGCCGAAATAGAGTTAGTGTTCTGGGACTATCCATTTTATGATTTAAAATGTTGTATTTTATTAAAATAAGTCAATAAAAAGACATCTAAGAATATATAAATCTCTTTTCAGCTCGCAATCCACCACCATTTTGTGTGCCAATACCAGTACCATATTTACCGCCTGGTTTGGTTGACATGTGTATCAGGCTTTTCGACATTGCTTTCGTAGATCAAAAGCTACATGTTTGTTTGGACATGGACACCAGAATTGATATGGCTCCAATTGTGGTAAGCATAGTTTCAAATAGCGAAATACAATAATAAAAAAACTGCGATATATTTGTTATTGTAGAAGCGGATAGCCCATTAACATTTTACAGGTGTACACGGGTCTCGCTTACAAGCAATAGCTGTTTTTTTCATTGGGAATAGCTTTTTGTACGCTGGTAATACAAACAACCATACGGGCATGTGCTCGCTGGCTGTACCAAAATACCCACTAAAACCCAGCGGAACCAAATGTTCGTTAGGGCATTTAGCTTTGGCGCTCCCGGATGAAACCGACTAATTGCGCCTACTGGAGCCATCTGCTTCCGGCAAGAGGTGGTAGCGTCCGCCGTAATCGCCGTTGCCGCCTCTGTAGTGCATTTCGTGAAAAAGCAGAAACGTCCTTTTTCTTATCGAATATGTATATCGAATATGTTCTACATGTTGCAGATTCTGCACTTTGATTGCATGGATATGGGAGCAGGAGGAGTTAGCTTATCTAAACCCGACGGCTCGCAAAATACTACACCCGATTCATCTACTCAATTTGATAGTGACGTATACGATCCAGTTACAGAAATCGAAGAAACAACACAAAAATATTTATTTAAAAATAGTATAAAATATATTTAAAAATGTTATATTGCGGGTAATGCTTTAATCTTACTTAATTTAGCAAATCCCTTTATCTGCACTATATTTGGAAGCCACTTTATCTAATTATTTCCATGTATATAAAATATTTAATCAATATTTTATCACTGCATTGAAATCCGAATTTCTTCATTCATTTTTTTCAGTTTCATTTGTAATGTAAGTTATATATGAACGTAAAATTATATTATGACGCATTTATTATATTGAATATAAGAATAATTATTTAAAAAAATCATTTTTTTTTACTTTTCTTAATATTTCCCTGATACATTTGAATACATCTCCTTGGAAGTTAAACTTCAGCTGTTGACCACACAATAATAATGGGCGTTTTCAATACCTGTTTGATTAAAAAGAATCTCCGCGCAAAATGTCTTACCAAAATCATTAATAGCTGTAATCTTAGCATTCTTAATACCAACTATATACATTTCTTCTCAAATTGTACCCCTTCCCGTCTCGATCTCATGATTATATCATATAGAGAACACGTTTCCGTTCATGACAAATTGAAGCCTAATACATTGTTAGCGCTCTCGTATGTAGCTATTGAACCATGATAGCTTCGGATGATATGTTAAACGATTTCAGTACTGTCAAAAGCAGATCGAAGTCAACATTGTCAAAAGCATTACTAAAATCGAATAACGCTCGAATAGTTATCAATAGGTAGTCCATATTATATCGTATGTTGCTGTGTCGCTGCCCATACTGTTAGATTGAATTGCTATTATATGCTTATTAAGTTCTGAAACCATAGTAGGAAGAAAATGTAGGAAGAAGCTGTAGTAGATAATAAGCAGCTAAGGTAAGTAGCAGTGAGAGAAATTTAAAGTAAGAGTATTTGTGGCAACGTTATATATGAAAATATCTCGATATAGTCTGTAGTAGTATGACTATCTGTTATCTTGGTTTAGTCTGTAATTTTATTTCTATGCTACGGCATTAACTTATACCAAAATACTTTAGTACTATTTATCTCAGAAAACTAATTTTGTGTGTAACGTCAACATTAGATGGTAAATTATATTCTTAGGATAAATTGAATTAAAATATGTACGTACTAAGATATTGATAATCACCAATAGGAGGTTAGAATATCATTGTTTATTTTTAATCAATAATTCTGTATTTAAAGCAAAATTGTAATTAGATTTTATTAAACAGCTATTTAAAAATAATATATGTTTTGTTGCTTGAATATTTATTATATCCGTCGACAATAACTTTTTTAATGAAATCACTGATACATCAATTTTGAATGTAAAACCTAACTGTTTTTAAAGATATTGTTCATTAGTTCACCTGAAGGTAAGCGTTTTATTCAATCGTCTATGGACCTTTGTAATATCCTTGGAATAACTGATATTTTTATCTTTGAAAGAACCATTTTTAATGTGTTCCCAACTGTGATCCACAAAAACTTTTGGAACATTTGATTCCCTCACTTGCTTAATATAGTGTTGTTATTACCCACTAGTATTAGGTATGGTTTTTCTTGGTGCAGTAAGCCTAATCGAGAGATGCACAGACACAGATATAATATTTCACAAGTGTAAGCACAAACACAAGTGCATTCTCTATTTCTTCATTCTCATAGTCCTGTGCAAACACACTGATCACTACACCAATGTTTTCCTCTGTTTTCAAATAAATATATATTCATATTATCTTAAATAGGACAATGGAATCTTTACCAACATCACCTGAAGTTACCTACAACTGGGTTGATGTTACTACAGATTTTTTTAAACATATTCAAGGTAAGTGTTCTATTATCATAACACTTTTGTTATGGATATTTTTTCATGAGGATGCTCCTCAACTCTCATAGGTAAAGAACCTGCATCCTCTTATTGTACAAATATTACTTAAGCTATAAAAGGTTTTCCATTGTAGTAACAAAAAGTGAAATTGTGAGTGTCTTTTACCCCAGATTAATTTATGTATTTGATACTGCCAGTTTCACTGGTCACCAGAATTTATATTAAAACCTAGCAAAACACTCTTATCTAATATAGAAGGGTGGTTCAGAAGATCTCTGAACATATTCAGGTGCGATAACACTTTTACAAAGAGCTCATACAAGGAAGGGGGAGCATGCAGGCAAATACACTTCTCATGCCCCCTTCTCTTAAATTGATACTTTGAAAGTACAAAGGAAAATAAAAGAGAAGTAGCACTACTCTTATCTAATATATATAAGTTCCTACAGTGTTGCTGCATTAAAACCCAATAGCAATATTGAAAGAAATCTTAGCAGCATTATCATTAAATAAAAGTTTCTCCCATAACAATAAAACTATTTAATTTTTATAAACTGCTGTTTATAATTGAATAATTGTTTAAACATGAACAGACAATTGCTTGGATGTAACAAAGCTTTAAGTTTATTTTACAGATCTACAATTAGGAGAACTGCTGCATGATGGACACCTTTTTGGTCTCTTTGAGGCTATGTCAGCTATTGAAATGATGGATCCTAAAATGGATGCTGGTATGCTCTGTAATCGTGGCAATCCAAAACCTCTAAACTTTCAACAAGCTGTAGCGGTGAGGTTATATACTTAAATGAACAAAAACTGAAATGTGAACTTGATGAAAATAATTCACTTAACATAAAAAATTATATTATTTTGTTACAAAGTCAGTGCCTATTATATTTTAGTGTGGAAAATTGAAAATTGATGATTTGGAGCCATCTGAAATTATTGGTATAATTGATGCAACTGTTGCATGCATTGTGTCCTGGCTCGAGGGACACTCTCTAGCGCAAACTGTTTTTACAAACCTGTATCTGCATCAACCACATTCCATAGTAAATAAAACTTTAAAAGCTTATTGTATTGCTGTCTATAAGCTTTTAGACTGTATTCGGGATTGCATCAACAAGTGAGTTAATCAAGTATTCTGTGATTAAGTAATAATTTCATCATACCATGACATAAATTTCTGTATAATTCTAAAAGAATAATACATATTTGAAATGTCTATTACCTATTTATAGAGCATTAGTGTTTGAAGAGGAGGATTTTCTGCCTATGGGCTATGGTTATCGCCTGGGATCGAATCCTCAGGCTGGAAATACCTATAATGCTAACTTCGAAGTGAGTGAACAAAAATGTATTGCAATGCTTCGTGAACAAGAGGAAGAGTTGAATAAAAAAGCCAGGAGTCAAGAAGATGAGGTAATGTACTTGACTTCATATTATAACTTGATTTCATATTATAAAACAAAGCATTAGTTACTCTATAAAATATTTGAAGTGTGAATATAGGTGTCTTTTTGGTTTTCTGCTATTCAGGCACACCTTATTAAGAAAAAGTTACTTTTATTTGTACAATACATATAAAATGAATTTAAAATAAAATTATAGTATAAAATTTTCAACAGTATATGTCAAAAATGTTTCAGTTCCTTCAATAACATGCATATTTTTAAATTAATATTTACATATTTGGGGAAGGCTTTATTTCTGCGATATAATAAATATGATTATACTATGTTCAATCAATCAATCAATCAATCAAATATTTAATTGCAAGATCTAGTGTACAGCACACAATCTACCGTACAATGGTGTGCAATATCTATAATAGGACAAAATAATATTATTATTTGAAATAATTGCCTGAATAAAGTAAAAATAAAGTGTTTTACTTGAAAACACACTTCATATATGTATAGGGAAGGTACAGTTAACACATTTAGTTCCTTAAAAAGAGGTCTACAGGAAGTTATTGGGCTCATATCGCAGATACACCCTATACGTCATTTTTGAGCTATAAATACCTTAATAATATTACTAGATTATACTATGTACTTAATATGATGTGATAATTATTTTTTATAACCTGTGAACACTTTTAAGTTATATATATCGGGGAATAAGAGAGAACGGAGAAGCATAAAAGCACAGGGGCGTAGGGTTCTCCGCCGACATCGTTATGAATTGGTTCCATTATTTAATTTCTTATTCTGTGGGCGTTCATGGGTATTGTTGGTGCAATCAAACACTTTATTAATAAACTCGGTTTATAATGTTCAATCACTTAATGTTCCCGATATCAATTTACACAAACTCATTAACACTAATAGCTAGGAACGCGACAGTTTCAATAGTCGACCACTCCGGCCGACCGCCGCTCGAGAACTGCCGAGAGACGGGCCGGACTGCCACTTATTGACTCTGCCCCCACGCCGATACAAAGATGGCGCCAGCGTTCCACAGACTATTACACACGGACCAGCGATCCACAGACTCTTGCACTCCGACATATATATATTAGCTGACCCAGTAAATATTGTTTTGCCATATAATTACTATTATCGCTATTAAAAAATAGGGATTGATAATAGAAAGGTGAAAATTTAGGGTTGTATGTATTTTTTTTAATTTTTTGTGATACACACTAATAAAATAAAATAAATAATTTCGGACCAAAATTAAAATAAAAAAGTAAGGGTGAACAACCCTTATCACTTAGGGGTATGAAAATTAGATAGTAGCCAATTCTCAGACCTACTGAATATGCATATAAAATGTGGTACAAATCGGTAAAGCTGTTTTGTAGGAGTACGGTAACTAACATTGTGACAGGGAAATTTAAGAACTATATATTAACTACTAATATTTATATTTATTTCATTTATTATATATATATTATATATAATACAAATACTTTGCTGTACAAAGGATTTTCCGGAAAATATACAGTTTTTTGTAGTAAATGTTATGATTAAGATTAAGTTATGTCCACTGGCAGCCATTTTATTTGAAGAATTCTGCTAGTAAGCCCTATTAATAATAATAATAAATCATATATTTCAGACGACAAAGAGCTATAAAGTGTTAGTAAAATCATTACAATTAAAAATTCAACATCAAATATTAAATTAGAGATGCAAATTAAAATTAGAAATTAATTAAAATGAAACTATGTCAAATATACAAATTAATTAGAAATTAAAAATTTTAAATGAAATTTAAAACTAGATATGGTAGGCAGGTGCTAATTAAAAAAAGAAAAGCAAACAGCTAATACATAATATAATCATATTTATTAACACACCTAAACATATATAAATGTTAATAAAAAGCAAGTTATATTTTTATTTTATGTACTTGTGAAAATTCTGAATGTTCAATACTGATAAAATTTTCATATATTTATATTTAAACTAAATCTCAAGATATTTATCTTAAAAAATTTATGCAAGGATTTTTGAAAAATTTCCTCATAGATTGCAGATCTCTTTTTTTAAAATATGATAAGTTAAAGCTGTACTTTGTCTCATAGAGAAAATGGTTCTTGTATGAACATTAACGTGAGTACACTATTTTACAGGCTAATGAAATTTGGATAGCATTAGCGGCTAGGATCAGGTTCACTAGAATGTTCTACCAAGCTCTTCTATTAATTACTCGAAGGGATTCACAGTCGGGAGCAGATTGTGTGGCCCTCTTGAATGGCTGCTCAGAAATGATGAAGGTTATTATTAGAACAGTGGGAAAAGGGACTCAGCCTTTAGATAATTGTAAGTTCTTCTTTTCTTAAATACCTTATCTATTGAAATTTTCCCAATCTAAGTTACATTAATGAAATTTTGTTGATCCATTAAATGTCTATTGCATTTTTTTAAACTTGTAGTGGATGACTCTTCATGTTACAATTCTTTCAAATTATAATTAGTTAATTAGTACTATTAGTATAATATTCTATTGAAAGTTCATGTAAAGGGTATCATTCTATGTAATGAGCTTAAGAAGTCGTAGGAGTAGACTTTAAATTTTTTAAGATATTTGTTTAAATATGTTTTCCACGTTATTAATAAAAGTTATATCAAATTAGTATATTTCACTGATATATATGTAACAAAATTTCATGATGGCGATCGTGCCATTCTTTGTTTTAAATTGTTAGTACTAAAATTCGGGCATACTTGTTGATAGAGTTTCGCATTTATAATACAATCACAACAAATATGTTATCCTTATAATGTTTATCAATTAGGCATCGACCCATTAATACTAATTAGCTTTATGATTATAAAACATCAAGAAGTTACAATCAAATATTTTTAAAACACGCACACAATTGCATACGCTCACACACGTAAATACTCACACTCATACGCTCACATACGCAAACACACATACGCACGCATATGCTCACACACATACATTTTATTATTTATTTCTTTATTTTTCTTGAAGAATTTTTTATATTCATTCCACTTTTGATGTGTTCACACAATTTCGATGAATGTGCCCAGTTGTAGGCCTTTAATAGATCTTTTACCCTTGTTTCTTCATACTTAAATATTGAAACTTATCTTACAGCCGACACACCAAACCCAATGGGTTTTGAACCTATGATAAACCAACGTCTCTTACCGCCAACATTTCCTCGGTATACTCGTATAAAGCCGCGAACCGAGGCTCTGCAATATTTCGATGAGCTTGTTACAAGACTACGTCACGCGTGGAAGATAACATCCTGCACTAACTTTCACACTGCTTTGGTATGTTCAATAATTGGGATTTCGATAAAAGAAAATTGTTATTCAATGTGGTCAACTATATAAAAGAATTTTTTAAATTACAATATAATAAAAAAATCACTAATCGCGCAATGATTGGTCGCCGTGTTTGTGATATCATAATTTTATGTATTTATGAATAAGTTTACAATAAAATCGAAAGATTTAGTTAATAAAATTCAAATCCATATTTCGAAAGGTCATAATGTAATAAGTGTAAGAAGTCCGTGCTACATAGTGCGTAGAGTGGTAATTAGCCATTTTTTTGTATTACTTGTTTCATCACAATGGATGTTTCAGGACTTCTTCATGGAATTTAGCAGGCAACGTGCTTGTATACTCTCCCGATCAGCTCTCCAGTTACTTTATATGACTCCATCACCAGCTTCCACCGCATCAATGGCTCAAGCTGCTGTAAATACTCCGGCTGGACAGCAGAGGCCTCAAGTTGCATTCATTGATATTTTAAGGGAATCTGTGAAGAGTTTTGTGAACCCGCCTAACATGACTTCAAAGACTATTGTTGGAACTAATCCACCAGTGAGTAGTAAACTATAGATTTTATTCGAAATTCTGTCTAACACACACTCACAATGCAATTAGAAATTGGATTTCTTCCATTTATAAAAATTGCATGCGTAACCTGTCATGGTCAAGCATAAAGCGAATTGTAAAAAAAATGTTAAAATTGACGATGATTAAAAATGAAATGAAATAATGAAACACTTCAATGTACGTAAATCTCTTATATTGTGGACCACTTTTAACGACGTTAATCTACGTGCTAGTACTCGCCTCGTTACCAGAGGTACCAGGTTCGATTTTCGATAGAGCGAATGGCTACAGATATTAATAGATTCCAGACTGGTGAGACGTGATAGTGAACACGTGCCGCCAAGCGAAAACTGCGTACCGATGCCGTACCGACCGATGTGTGAATTTATGTTTTCGTTTTTTTACGTCTGTCAAATTGTATGTGGAAATTGTTTTTGTATAGTTTTATGACTAAATTTTTTTTTTTGTGTAAGTTGACATCCACTTCACGCATAGTAACACAAGCTATGACATATACACTTGTGCCAACGGTTTTTCCAATCTTCGAAGCATTTCAAAAAATCATTTTTTTTTATCTTGTTCAGCTCCTCCTTCGATGCCGTCTTTATCTCGTCAAGAGAAGAGTAACGTCGTCCTTTCATGGGCCTCTTCAGTTTAGGGAACAAGAAAAAGTCACAGGGGGCCAGATCTGGGGAATACGGTGGCTGCGGCATCATTAGTGTGTTGTTTTTGGCCAAAAAGTCGCGCACAAGCAACGATGTGTGAGCAGGGGCGTTATCGTGGTGCAAAAGCCAATTTTTGTTCTTCCACAAATCCGGGCGTTTCTGGCGGATTGCTTCGCGCAAATTGCGCATAACTTGCAGGTAATATTCCTTATTGACCGTTCTTCCCTGTGGCAAGAACTCATGATGCACCACGCCCCTGCAATCAAAGAAAACTGTCAGCAAAACTTTCACATTCGATCGAACTTGGCGCGCTTTTTTCGGTCTTGGTTCGTGCGGCAGCTTCCATTGAGATGATTGAGCTTTGGTTTCCACGTCATAACCATAAACCCACGATTCGTCACCAGTTATGACCCTCTGGAGCAAATTTGGGTCGTCGCGGACAGAGTTTAACATCTCATTAGCAATGTTCATGCGATGCTGTTTTTGGTCACAATTGAGCAATTTTGGTACGAATTTCGCGGCGACCCGTCTCATGCCCAAATCATTGATAAAAATCGAATGGCACGAGCCAATCGATATGTTTAGGTCCTCAGCAACTTCTCTAACGGTGATTCGACGATTGGCCAATACCATTTTCTCCACTTCATTAATTTTTTCGTCTGTTGTTGAAGTGCTCGGGCGTCCGGCACGCTCTTCGTCGTTCACATCTTCTCGGCCTTCTGAGAACATTTTGTACCACCGATAAACGTTGCTTCGGTCCAAGGTAGCTTCTCCGTATGCCACAGTCAACATTCGGAATGCATCCGCGCACTTAATTTCGTTTTTCACACAAAATTTGATACAGGTTCTTTGATCCATTTTTTTGAATAGGTAAAAATCGAAGACGATCCAAAACACGTGCAAGCAAAGCAGCTGTCAACAATTAAATGAACATTCAAAATGGCCGAGCTTGTCGGCATAAGTGAGAGACATGAGTACCAACATAACGCCACAAAAAATTCGAAATTCGAATATACGTAACCCGCGAAAATTCAAAATTCGCGATACTTTTTGAACACACCTCGTATTGTATATTGTTTCAGTCGCGTGAATTTGTTGAGAATTTCCTAACACGGTGCGTTCGTCCGTTCGCGGTATTAGTGCAAGTTTGCGGACATAATCGCGCGAGGCAACGGGATAAGCTTGCATTGTTACTGGATGACTTTGCGGCGCTTCAAGAGGAGGTGATTATGTTCTACTATTTCATAAGTATCCAATATAAAAAAAATACTAGATTTAACAAATAATAATGTTTTTGAAGTGAAACTTCTTTAGGCGCATGGGGGTAACTTTTGTATTTTCTAATTTTTGTATGTTTTTACAATATAAATCTGAAACTAAAATTACGTTTATTGTATTTATTTAATTTACAGGCGGAAAGTGTGGACGCTTTAGTGAGTGCTGGTACTGCTCCAAGACCTTGTTTTACCACCTGGATCCTGTACCATGTCCTTCGTGTTATGATAGCGTACTTGTTATCCGGTTTGGAACTGGAATTGTACAGTGTACATGAATACCATTATATATTTTGGTAAGATTTTTTTATTGCTGACGGTATTCGAGTGGGACTCTTAGCTACAGCATAGTGATGAAACAGTTTAAGATTGTAATACGTTATCAGAGGTTATTTACTCCTTTTTGGTTTTATCACCATCTTACCAGAACAAACTTCCTGGACCTCTCACTGGACAGCGTTGTAGGCGCGATGCTCTCTAGTGAGAGATGCTGGGCGAGAGTGGCCCTCTTCTGTGAGACGATCATCTCACTAAAGGTAGCCCACGAACGAGATAGGGAGATTGCAATGGATGCTCCCTCACGCCGGAGGAGGCGGGCAGCGTCTGTTAGCGTAAGTCCTTCCGTCGTCGAGAATCCTCAGTCGAATTCATCCGGTGCTTCATTCATGGATGAAGAGGGTTTCGCTGGGTTTTAGTGGTTATTGAGAGGCCTTCTTATTCGCTGAGTCCCATACTCCTGACACACTGTCGGGGCCAGTGAATAAAACATTTCCCAGCGAAAAAAGAAATAGAACATAAACTTTTATAATTTAGTATGACTTTTTATTTTCTGAGGGTACATATCTGTGACCTCACTTAATGGTGATACAATTAAGGATGATATTACGTTATTCCGGCAAAAGGTTATTTACCCCTTATTGGTTTGGACAAATTATCGTACCGGAATGTAAACTTACATATTTTTTTAAGACTTTTTTTATTTGTTTGTTTGAAAGAGATAATTGTATAAAAGTTTTAATATATGTATAAAGAGATGCCTACGGGATGTTTACTCGTTGTTTAGAGTACGTTTGCTAGCCACGTTTGTCATAGATATATAGGCCGCTTTGGCGGCAAATCCATTTCCTACTATTGTTTGTTTCAGTCAAATGTTAAGCAGGGTTGTGCCTAGCAGTAGGACGTTAAATAGCTGCAATATTATATTTCTAGGTATTTATATGAATTCTTGTACGGTTGGCTGGTGTCTGCCCTTAGTCGTGCTGAAGGGTTGGCAGGCGAAATGAGAAAATCTGATGTAAAGCGAAGCGGTGCCCGCAAACAGAAGAAAAAGACTCGGCCTTACGCGAGAGAAGGTCTTATGTGTCAAGTGATGCAAAATATGTGTGGTGGTTATTATAAAGTTAGTTATGTTTTACAGATATCGTATTTTTAAATATGTCTTGGTTTATGGGGGGCTGGTCGGGGTGGGGGGTTTCAGCTAATTATCTGCTATTACTAATGAGCATCATGCCAGCAAAGCCATCGTAAAATATTATATAAGTCCGCTTGAATGTCGTGTAGAAACCTTAACAGATGAGTTAACGTGATGGAATAACGTCTGTCATCTGTCACCATTAAATACAACATTTCGGCGCTCAAAGTTTTATTTAAACAATTCCTTAAACGATAGAACATGGGTAATAGATTTGTTATTTTATTATCGGAACAGTGTTAAATACGTGAAATATTTTCGTTGATTATTGTCACCTGTGACTAATTACACCTGATTCGGTCACGTCGCTGCATACCATCTGGTTCGACTCCAGAGACATGATCTCTTTACTAACGAGAAGTATATGTTCAGTTTCTTGTTAATTGTAATATAAAGAAAGGTGCCACGAGCTTAACTGTGAAGTTTTACAAGCTGAGAATGGTTCGTAGTGTCTTTAATCCTCCTAAACGCATCTCTTATTTTTTAAATGCGAGGCGAAGCGTGCGAGTGAGAGCGCGGAACCGGAACAAACGATAGAGAGGCGCGATCGGTCCGAGTCTTTGGCTTGTGATGCATTTGTCGTGTTTTTTTTCTTATGACTATATCATGTAAAAATATGAATACAATTTTTTTTTCAGGCTTTAGTTGCGTTTAAGTTGCAAGGGAAAATTCGACAACCACACTCTGAGTTTGACAATGAAGCCGTTAGATATAAGCATAGGTTTGCACCACTGTCTGTACTCACACCGCCACAAGTGCATTACCACGAGTTCCTGGAGTTGACACAGTCTTTACAGTGAGTGCTTCGAAGTCATTTAATTTTGACAGCCTATTTTAAAGGGAAAACTTCTTAAGCATCGTGATTTGAAAGTCGATAAAACGAAAAAGTGACAGTAAAAGAGGCAGACACAAATTCATATGATTTAACTTTTTGAAGAAGAAAATTAGATAGGAGCATTATACAATGTTTCGTGATTTTCTTTGCGCTCTACTTCCTACCCCCTCCACTCGTGTTTACTTAGACATAGTGGTAGTAAAAATGAAATCATTACTATAAAGGCGCAGTGGTGCGACTACTCGCCTTGCTAGCAGAGGCCCCGGGTTCGTTCCCCAGTAGAGCGAATTCAGAAAATTGTATTTTCAAATTTTTCTCAGTCTGGTCTGGTCTGGGCTTTGGCCATGGCTAGTTACCACCCTACCACCAAAGACGTACCGCCAAAACAAAGAGATTTGTGTTTCGGTACGATGCTGTATAGAAATCGTAAGGGGTATATGGCCTCTTACCCAGATTAACGCGATTCCATCTTAGATTGTATCTTCACTTACCATCAGGTGAGATCACAGTCATGCGCTAAACTGTCAGCAATAAAAAAAAACCTACAATATCCTCTTACCGTAATATTTACATTCGTCTCATTATCATGAAGCCAAAATTTTTGAAAGTTTCACCTCTACCATGTGCAAATTTTACTTTGTTTCAGATGTGAAAACCCAGTAATTTTATACCTAGGCGGTTGCAAACATTTTCAACAGGCTCGCTCCTTGTTGGAAACTATAACAGTTCCAGATCAAGAGGTATGATTATTATTTTTGATAAAATTTTCTTTATACAATACTAGCTGACTGCGTTGGCGTACACTTAATTGTGAGTCTTAAAGTATGGGCGACTCATTTAACTTTGCCACACCCTTTCGATGGTCTCCCTGGTGCAGTGGTGCAATACTCCCGTTGCTAGCCTCTGCTAGGGACACGGGTTCGATCCTAGGTAGGACAATTTTAGGTAATAACATTTTCCAATTTCTGTCTCAAGTCTGGACTGGTGGAAGGCTTCGGGCGTGTCTAGGCACCACCTTACCACCTAAAGATGTATTGCCATCGCCGTAATATTTTATGTAGATCAAAATCCCTTGCCAGCATTTCGTTAAAATGGATATTATAGAAGATTTAAAAGTGGAGGCACATCGGTACGCGAGCTGTACGTTTAATCACGATTGGCAGCGGTCAGGAAGCCTAAGGTATTTTTTAATGGTTAGCGCTGGATTTGTGATAACACCTGATATTAAGAATAAAGAAGATGATACAGTCTAAGATGGAAGCGCTCTAATCTGGTAAGAGACAATTTGTCTCTCATGGATTCTACACAGCATCGTGCCGGATCACAAATTTGGAGGTAATGTCATTGCTGGTAGGGTGGTAACTAGCCACGGCTGAAGCCTTCCACTACTCAGACAAATTACAAAATGCAATTTTCTAAACTCGCTGTTTCGGGATCGAATCCGGGACCGCTGCTAGCAAAGCGAGTCGCACCATTGCGCCAGGCTGTCAACTGTCAAAATACTTAAATAATTTTTATTACTGGTTTGTATTTTTTGTTACAGGTATCTGAACTTCTGAAAGTAGCAAAAACTAATTTTGTAGTTTTAAAGTTATTAGCAGGAGGTCACAAAAAGGACTCGAACCTACCACCTGAGTTTGATTTCTCTGTGCATAGGCACTTTCCTATTATTAAATTGGTATAAAGTCGTAAATTATCGTAGATTCTCTTATTAATTTATATTTATTCATTGGTTTCTATTTAATATTCGGTAGTATTCGTTGTATGTAGCTATAATGTACTTCAACAGATAAAAGTAAAATAGTTATTTATCTTAGGTAATGGTATTACATTTTTTCCTTATATCGAGGCTGGTATGCAAACATTACGTATTATGCTGGTTACTACGTATTACTACGTAGTAACCAGCATAATATTGTTCTAACAAAACTTTGGAATAATGGCACGAAGATCAATCTGTGTCGTAAAAAAAATAGTGTCCAAAAAATGGTAGATCTCGTGGATAAATACGGAATTTACATATTTCTTTAGGCGTATGAAAGTTTTTTTGTTTTTTATTTATTTTTATTTGGTAGCAATTTACTTATAGACAATGATGAACAATTTTGGATTTGAGGGTTACTATGTGTTTGCTTTCCAACGTCCGTGTAAGAATTAAAAGATATTTGATATATATATTAGTTGTTATATATGTAACTACAGCCCGCGCCTTTTAATTTGGAACCAAAGATAAAAATTGAAAATACCTACTAAAGCCATCTATGTTAAATCACAAACAAATGCTGCTAAATGTATAGACTATAGGAAATAGTAGTATAGAGTATGAATGGACTGAGGAACCTACTTGTACAAATAAAATATAATAAATCTTGTCAATAAACTTGGAAGTAAATGAAATCATCTAGTAGTCATATAAGTATATAAGTGATCGTTCGTGCAATCACTTTTTAATTATACGGAAATTATTATCAAATTAGGTCCCGTTGTCTTGGAATTGAAAATGTGCAAGGTCATATTACTTTGTCAATATCGTATAGGATACTATAATTTTTCATACTGACATCTATATTTATAACTTTACATTGGCAAACGCATAATATGAAATCCGATATTTAAAGAAACCAATAAACGAAATGTGCAATTTTATGATTCTGTTTAATTTTTTAATCTTTTACAATCCTATCACACTGAGAATTTTACAATTGATTGATTTGAGGTTCAATTTACCAAAGGTTTGTAAGTTGTTGGTAATAAACCCAAAATGGTATCCATAACGGTCATAAGTAAGCCATGAAGGTTACGTCAAAGTGTCCAGGTCAGCCATATTGGCTTAGTGGGCCAGGATGGTTTATTATGCTATTATGATGTGATGGTCGAATATTAAACAGACAGTAGAGAGTAATGTTTTATTTTTTTATGGACTAAAAGGCTTACATAATGTTAAATCAATTAATAACGTCGTCGATAGCCATTTGGAGACCCAATGCAATACTTGTTAAAGGGCTAAGATTAATTTTGCAGTCCTAGATTTTCGGTTCTCTCAATTGCGTAGCAAAACGCAGCAACTGAATGTGGTCAATGACTAAATACAGAAAGGCTCTAATTTCTATTAGTTTACGTAGATTTAGGTGCTTTTTGGTAAAATGACATTCCGATGAAATCTACATATTGGAGACAGTATGTAGATTTCAAAGCAATTGTGAGACATGTAACCTTCCGCCTTAGATCCGCATCGGAGCAGCTTGTTGGATTTAAGCTCTAAACCCTTTACTCGAAGTATATGAGGAGGACTGTTCTGCGTTGGAATGTTTATATGCTGATACATTTTAGTTACAGTCCAATGTTAACTGTAATCTGACTTAACAATTTTATAAAATTAGTAAATAGTAAATACCTTGTACTATTATATCAGTATGTATTGAAAGTCATTTTATTTCAAGCAATTTATCAAATCCAATGACATATAAAATCCAGTTTGGGAATTTGGGTTTAAATAAAACTATTTGAATATGCTTATAGTGTTTATTAAAATGTATTGCTGTACTTTATCTTTATAACAGGTTCTGTTGAATCTGAACTAAACATAATCTGAGTTATTCGTAAAATAATTTATAGAGATTTGTCCTGTTTTTGATTATTGAGATTAAAGAAAAATACGTCGTCTATTTGTTGAAACAATTAAGATCCCAATACAAAGTATCCTATTGCATATATGGTATTTCATATATCAGATATTGTATTGGGATGTAGTGTCAAGTCTCCAAAGTGAAATTCTTTATTTTTACAATTAGAGATTATAAAGCCTGGTCGAAATTAAGAAATAAGTTTAGTAATATAATAATAATAATAATAATATTATATATCAGTCGTAGATGACGAAAATTGGAAAGTATAAGTTTATATGCTTCTAAAATTAGGACATTTTGCAACATTTTACCGTATAATATGGTACGGATCAACGCCATTGTTTTTTATGCGATTTATATCTATAGCTTCATAACAGCAAAATTATAAAACTGGCATAATGTTTGCTATTGTTTCTTTGATAGTTTAGAGTTTTGAAGGTCTAGTAAGTCATGACTGTCTCTTACGTCATGATGCCATAATGGCTTAGTAAGTCATGATGGTCTAGAAAGCCATGATGTTGTAGTAAGCCAATATGAGTTTGTGATCTAGTATTACCTTTCGTAAAATCAAAAATTAACTTAACCTATCCGTGAATTTTGCCCATCCTTGAATTCATTATAGACGTCTGCGAGTTCCTAATTTGGCCATTTTTTAGTTACGTTTGTAACCGGGGCTCTGGTCTTCACCTGTGAAGCCAATAAGATTTTTCATGGCAATGCAATGTAAATAGCTAAATTTAAGCTTCCCATTACGTGGGATAGAAATGAAGATATTGAGAAATAGCCTATGTTCGAAGCCTTGAATTTAATGCACAATAAATAATTGGGATCCTATAAAAAAATATGGATGGATGGAAACATTGTCTTCTACTGTTCATCTTCGTCATCCGAGCCAGCATCTGACACATCTGTATAACAATCCTGTTCTATAACCTTGACTTTTAAAAAGTCTGATGCCTGTGGACCTAAAAATAATATAAAATGTCTCGCGTATTTTATTTCTTTACTGACAAGGTAAATAAAAAGATCATGTCATAATTTGAAGGATTATTTACGCCAAAAAACTTATGACTTATTGGATTGGTCTAACTTAAATTTAATGGCGGTGATGGAAATGGTACTCGACTGAAATATTAATATTTAATTTGCAGGTCATTACATGTTATAAAACGTAGTCCTTGGCTGCATCTTTCTGTTCGCGTAGTTTACGCGGTTGAAATACAAAAAAATATATTAAAAGAGTCCGAAAAAATTAAGCCTAATAATTCCTTGGAGATATAAGTTATCAGACAGTTTAATTTACAACTAATTACGATTACGTAAACAAGATGTTCGTCGGCCATATTGTATCTATTATATAGAATAAATTAATCGAAATATATCCAATATAATTAAATTTTCTGTTATTGCTCATATCATATTTACCTTCCGTATAAACGACACTGGTACCGAAATCTTGAATGGGTGTTGGCGTAATAGGTCGGTTTGGTATCACTGCAGTAGCATTTTCCTCATTCTCCTCGCATTCCTCATCATCGCTCTCTATTATTATTTCGATTTCTTCACAATCTTCAACCTGAATTTATTATAATAAAGGTTATTATTACGTAAAAGCAACGTGTTGCCTTGTATAGAGATAATTTTCTCCTTTATATGTTTCCGCTATTTAAATATTATGATTTCAATTTGTTCTAGTGTTAGCCACGATAAAGAGGTATTGCTACACGTATAAATTAATTTAGCTAAGTGTTGAATGCAAGATTCACTTTGATGAATTTCTAGTATCGATGCAGACACTTTATATCGACGTTAAGCACAGTGGAGAGCTACTACACTATCTACTAACATATAAGCTATTTATTTCATATGAAGTCACAAAAAATCAACTGCACTTAATGTTTTCGGTCACACTTTTCTGCGACTAGGTAGATTTATTGTATATAGCATTGGATTTGCTAATATTTATATTTTGAACAGGGTTGGATTTTTGCATCATATCTTTTTATATAAAATGTCTAAATATTATTAATATATAAATTCGGTAGGAGGTATTTTATATATAAAATACTTATTACCGAAAACATTGAATTAACCCTGTTAACCGAAAATTATTTTAATGAAAACTTCATAAAAATACAGAAGACGTTTTCTGTCCGATAAAATAACTTATATGGTACAATACCGCTGCATTACATAATATGTAGGATATTACGTCAGCTTCCTAAAACAATGAGGGAAGTCATAACAATGAAGAATTATTTAATATAAACTAAATCAATATTATATACAAACAACAACAATGAAATGACTACTTCTTGGATAGGAAAAAATCAGTTGTATGTGTATAGTGTTGTATATTATTTTGTAATTATATTTATAATTCTCCATATGTAATTTTTTTTAAACAATTGTCGACGAAAGGGTGCACGGAAAAACTCTTGAAAGTTTGTGTTTGCACCCCGTAAAATGAGGTAATAAAATAGAAATCTTTAAAAAGATTTAGGGCACTGGCGACTAAATTAAATACCTAACTAAGCCAAATGTCGATTAGGCGAGAGTTACTGTAACAAATCAGGGCTAATACGTACTTGTATATCAAACGACTGTTGCCTGTTCTTGAAATCTTGTAATAGCCTTGCTGAACTTGGAGCGGCACTTGGTGTCAGTTTAATGTAGCTCGGAGAAGGTGTGCCCTGACTGCTGCAGCCTTCGTTGACATTGTATCCAACGTCAAAATTTAAAGCGAAATTCGGATTGGCAAGACAACGTCGCCTCCGTAACTGGCACCCTGGTCTTGATTCCTCTTCCATTTTGACTTGACTATTAATCAAAACAATGTTTTTAATTTAACGGGAAAGAATATACCTTAATAATTTCTCCTCAAACATCCTACTTTACCAAGAATTACAGCTGTAGATTTAATTTAAGGCTGTAATTCTTGTCTGAAACAGCTGTAGATGAACGTATATAAAAATTAAGTAAATTTGGATCCGATATCAGAAAGAACCATGATGGTATCGAAAATTTTCGATTACCTTCTATTTAAAATACCGTTTTTTAGAGATTCATCATTCTTATCTCAGAGAAAAAAAGTTTTACACCAAACTCGAAATCGTAACTAATCTAGGGTGTACCAAGAAATTGTCGCGAATTATTTCATATACTTACCGGAATTTTCCTGTTAATATTCAACTGATATGCAAATATTTGTATAAAAATCTACTTTCCTGAACACACGATTAAAATAGCTGACAAAATAAACATTCAGGTGCACCCAGTAAACACCGACTAAGAAAAAGCCTTGTGCGGTTTAACGTGAAGCCTTCTAACTATAATCTGCAATGTTTTTTTCAGTTCTTGTACACATTTTGAAGGAAATCATTATCATCGTATCGTAATACAGGTTTTAACTAAAAATTTGCTTGAGGCTTAGTCTTACATCGCTTGTATTTGCTCGGTTCAATCACGTCCTTTGTCACTTTAGCTTCGTAATTCACTGGTCCTTTTAATTTAAGAAATTAAACTGGAAAACAATTTTATAATTGGTAGCTATAATACTTCATAAAAAATGGGTCTTACTACACCATTTCTGAGAACATGCTAGTTTAAATAAAAATTATTCATGAATGTTTACAGATATTGTCCAACAATTGCCAAACATAATGAAAATAATAAATATTTATATATCATTCCCCGTCTTTATTAAACGAATATGCGAATTTGAATCAACATTTGATTCAGATTTAATTTTATGTGTAATAAAATATAATAAAAAATTGTAATTCGTGATTATGTTTATGAAGGAGCAATCAGTTTCTCAATCATTATTTGTTTTACTTGTGGTTAATCTAGCTAATGTAGGTATTACAATAATAATACATAATTGGTACGTATCCGACGTTATAGTCATGCATGAATTGCTGTATAGCAATATGATAGCAAAAATATATTTCTGTAATGAGATTTTTGAACTTCTTGTTATGATTATAACAGACAGACTCTCACGGTCTTAATTACACACAATATGGGTTAGATAAGGAAGTTTTGAGTTACATAGGTGTGCAGACAGAGCTTAAGGTAACTTAACAAAAGCTTATATTAGTTGGCTCTTGAACATAGAAGCATGGAATGAAATTGGGTGACATTGCACTCAGGCACTCGTCTAATATATATTATATCACTATTTAACTGAAAATTGCTGTGAATTAGACGTTTATATATTTTCCTTTTCTTTATATTGTATATTTTTTATTTCATATCTTTTGTATATATATTTTCAGTATGTATCATGTATATAATATTTATATTATATGTAATATCTTATATAGTTATAAACTAACATTTATTTTTAAATATGTCGGAGGGCAGATGTCTGTGGAACGCTGGCGCCATCTATCGGCGTGGACAGAGTCAATGGTGGCAGTCCGGCGCGAGTCTCTCGGCAGTTGTAGAGTAGCGCTCGACCGGAGCGGTCTACTGTTGGAACTGTCGCGTTCCCAGCTATTAGTGTAGACTTTGTGTAAATTTATATCGGGAACATTAAGTGATTGAACATTATAACTGGAGTTAATTAGTAAAGTGTTTGATTGCACCAACATTACCCACGAAAGCCTACAGAATAAGAAATTAAATAATGGACCCAATTAATAACGATGTCGGCGGAGAACCCTACGCCCCTGTGCTTTATGCTTCTCCATTCTCTCTTATTCTCCGACATATATTATATTTAAGTTTCTGGCGCTGTTCTGCCTTATTATTTATTTTAGTCTGCTTCTTTACATAATAAGGTTGTCTGGAAGAGATTGCTTGCAGCAATAAGACCTTTGCACGCCATAATTATAGTAATAAGTATCTCAGTTAATGTCTTTTTATTTTTATCTTCTGTGCAATAAAGTGTTCTCTCTCTCTCTCTCTCTCTCTCTCTGTTTCTCTCCCACATACGTCTCATATTAGCAATAGATACCCCAACACCCTTTAGTTTGTAATGGACCAGGATATGTTTTACGTATTCCATTATTAAGCTTACTAAGAGACGACGGTTCTATTTAAGAGTTACGGGTTCGAAGCCCGAGCAGGCACAACTAAGCTCTATTTGTAAAATAGTTGTTTAAAATTCATCATAGCCTTATTCGGTGAAAAAAAGCATCGTGCGAAAACCTTCATATTACGGAAGCAATCCTTACTAATGTTATAAATACGAAAGTAACTCTGTCGCGGTTTCAAGCCACAAATACTGAACCGATTTAAATTAAATTGTCTACACAGATAGCCTGAGAAAGATATAGGCTACTTTTCAATGCGTAACAAAGTTGAAGGTGTTGAAAGTAGCGTCAATTTTAGAGCTTAAATCTTGAAGCATATATTTTAGGCTGTTATTTTAAGGGTTTATAGGTAATATTAGTATATATGATATTAAAAGTTTGTAAAATCTTTAACATAAAGGGGTAAAATAACAATCCCTACTAATGCGAATGCGAAATGCGAAATTAACTGATTCTATTTGATGCGTTTTCACTCCAAAACTACTGAACTTAATCTAGAACCTCAGAAGGGTTATTAGCTTTTTGCAATGAAACTCTGCAAATAGTTCATTAAAGTGTGTATATGTATGTGTGTTATGTTTGTAATAATTAGACTTAATTATTAAAAATGCAACCCAAAGCACTATTCCAAACGAACGAAGTTGCGGGCACAGCTATAATCATGTCAATCCATAGAGTCTGCCAATCAAAGTGTTGGGTCTATGCTCTAAAAAACCTTTACTCCTATGGCTAATAAGACCAGAGCCCAACTGTAAAATGTCAATAGGCAGTTATTTTTACCTTTTTTATTCCATTATTTAGTATTTGTTTAGGTTGAATCGCCCTGCTTCTTTAGCTATATGGTTTCCCGCCCCCACACTCATGTTTGTACAATAACCTACATTTTTTTAAAGAAGTATGATTACACACAAGTAATAATCGTTATCCATAAGTTAATTATGTATTATCAGTCCACCGTCCAGAGTTTCGTTTCACATTTAATTTCGTTAATGTGCTTGACTGTGGGCTCATGATGATGAGCTCGTACAGTCTAAGGTTGCGTTAAGAGACTATTTATCTTTTAATGGCTTTAACGGGAAAACAATATACGCTACATTAAGACAACCAGAATATACTGGACTGTTATCAGGCTTCGGTCGCAGCTTGTTATAACCCCACCAGTAAAGACGTGATTCCAATAATTCCTTTTAAAAAATCCTTTCGTGTATCTCCTCCTACATTAACGTGCTACTGTTTTAAACTGTATCATCACACATTAGTACGAAATCAATGACTAGAGTCACCATACTGTGGACAGTTGAAAAAAGCGTAGTAAGATACAATTCGAAACTAGCTGTTCCTTATTTCAGATCCTCGAAATATATGATTGCAATTCATATAATAACGACGTAATATATCTTTCATACTGATACATATAAGTTTCTTTTTTTCTACATAAATCTGGACCAGATGTCCTTCTTCAGAGTTGTATATAAACGAGGTGTATGCAAAGTTTTCCTTATTTTTAGTAAAGGTAAACAACAATCAAGAAAAAGTAAGCAATCAAGATGAAGGCAGTTCTTTTTGTTTGGATAACGATATCAGCTGTACTCAATGCTCAAGTAAGCTAGTTCCACCTTTTCATTGTCTGTTTGAAATCTTATTATATCTAATTATAATTTAAATGTGACAATTGAAACACAATGTCAAAAATAAATAGTGAAGTCTTGAGTGGAATATTTGTTAACATGTTAACATTATTACATATATAAAATACTCTTTTATTCATCTATTGAAGTAAACCTATCTTTATTTTTAAATTCGTAGTGGATAGAATCTGATTTTAATACAGATTAAGTAGATTTTTCTAGAAATTTCAAGTACAAATATAAAAAAACATATTTACTATTTTTTTCTTAATAACTGTAACCCTTACGGTAAGTGATGAATAAATATATACATATATATGCAGAAATAATAAAGTAAGGTATGGGGAAATAGATTTGGAAATCGTAATAAGTTAATAAGTGAGTTTTTTTACCGGAACTTATTACTGATTTGCTATTTGAAGCGTAGATGATTTCACAGTTTTGTTTAGGAGATTATCGATGTCCATTAGATTCAGCCGTTTTTTGAGTAAGAGATGATGTTTCTAACTCGACTTTATTTTATATATATAATAACTACCTCGCGCAACTTCAACTACAAAATGGCGTGTAGTTTTAGGAGGCTGAAAAATAATAATTTTTGTCAAATATACACAAAAAATTAAACAGAGCCGGTGAAGCTATATCTGAGAAGTTCGATAGACATTGTGGCCACGTGATTTTCATACATTACATGTAGTTTTATTTTAATAACAAATAATAATTTCAGAGTGCCAAATTAACACCAGACCAGAAGGAAAAGGCAGAGAGATACACCTACGAATGTCTTAAAGATACAGCCATTAATGTAGCAGTCATTGAAGAAGCCAAACGGGGTGCGCTGAAAAACGACAGTAGCTTAAAAAACTTCATTTTTTGTTTCCTTCAAAAAGCTTCTGTCGTAACACCTGATGCTAAGATAAATATCGATGTAGCATTAAACAAATTACCTTCGGGCGTTGATAAATCCTTAGCTGAAAAAGTTTTAAATACTTGTAATAATAAGAAAGGAAAAGACGCTGCTGATACTGTATTCGAAATAACCAAATGTTATTTAAAAGAAATGAAACAAAAGTTTTTCTATGATTCTTAAGCTTTACAATTTGTGTAACATAATTAAAACGAGTTTTATACTATGCTCTAAGTTAAGGTAATGTATATATATCAATAAATCAATTACTGTTCGTTAGTCATGCTAAAACTCGGGAAGGGATGGCTAATTTTGGTTTTGAACTTTTTGTGGAAGTCCAAGGAAGGTATAAAAGGTGTGTAAATATGAAAAAAATGCTTGGAATAAAGTAAAAAGAACAATTTCGTTTTGCTTAAAAACTATTTCTACCGATCAAACATTTGTTGTTAGTACCGTCGTTTAGAACTCTATTAAATTTATAAGTCGTTCAGAAAATAAATTAAATTTAAAAGTGAAGTATTTTTTTTCATTTCTTTGGTTTGGAATGTTAAATTTTGATGTACGTTTAATTTACTTTTGATGTACGTTACTTTGTTTTGCAAGAAATCAAATTTAATTTGAAAGACTTCTTTTGTTCTTTTTTCATTTGTTTTTGACATTTGACATTGACAACCACGTATCTCTGATCGTAACTGTTATATTTTATGGTCCTTGGCGGGAATATGGGCGTAAAAGTCGCGTTTTTTGATTACGAATTCTTTTTGCTCCCGTTAAGTTTTGATTACATTTTTTGCTAAAGTCGAAAGCATTCTACAATTATCATTAAGCTTTTTATTTATTGATTTAGTGGCGGTAGGTACGAAGTTTTCAGAGTCAGTTAATAGTTAATACATAACAATTTTATCTACGTATGTCCGTTATAGACTTTGAAATCACCCAACCGATATACCTGACACTGGTTGTTTATAAGGGCAATAATGCAAAGATAATTTTAGATCACTAAATTGACTCATCTACTTATTCATAATGAGATCTTCAAACTATAGCTATCGACTTGATATATAACAAAGTGAATCTGTTCGCGGTGTAGACGGTCACAAAGTACAGACTTCCTTATATTCCTTCTGGTTCGGGAACTATGCTAACGCAAGAGGCACCTAAAAAGATATACCACAGCTATCAAACTAGGATTAATTAATTTAAAGGTCAAAATTGTCATTATGACCACCAGATTTTTCTTTTTTCTTTCTATAGCTGTTCCTGGCGGTGTCACCCGCTTAGTTCATGATCCTAGAGATATAAGTAAATTTGTTATTTATCGAATCGAACTGTCAATATAAAACATTCTCGAAGACACCCAAAAATTTCATCAAAACAAGTCCAGCCGTTTAGGAGGAGTTCAGTGCAATACACATCTGGTGTTATTACAGTCAATCGCTAACTTGTCATGAAATTGATTTATTAAAAATTAAATTATTTACAATCAATTTCTTGGTGTAATATAAATGTAAGCCTTTTTTTTCCTTTGAAATTACGAGTTATTTACTATCAAGGAAGAACGATAACTTAACTATCTTACAAAACTTTTAGTTGGGGGTTTCCAATAACTGGGTTTCATGTTTTTAAATGTTTCAAGTTTATGATTTTCCATCGTTAATTGCATACTTTTCGATTTATAATAAATAGCTATTGATTTCTTTTAAAATATATTTTTTATATAAAATTGAAACCTTTCATTGAAAAACCTATAATAATAAGTGCAGAACTGGAATAATAATAATCTTTATTTCTCAGGTAAATACCCAGTACAGTCACACACGATACAGTCACAGTTAAATGACGTAAATTAATTACAAGAAATTTAAATAACTAAAATATTAATAAAACCAAAATAAAATACAAAGTAAAATAAAATAAACTAAGATAATTCAAAATTAATAATTGGAAACTAAATCTATTAATTTGGACTGTGGTACATAGAACGCCAAAACTTAAAAATTGAGCAGTCAAAATTTTCTGTCAACTTCCTAACAATGATGTTGTCGGAGGTTCGTATTCCGTTCCAGAATCTTGCAATGCGCGATCTTATGATTGCATAAAAATCTGGTATTCTGGCATTAACAAACATGGTAGATGTAATCTCATCAGAATACAATACGCATTATTATATTGCACCCTGATGTTATTAACTGCACGTTTAGACAATTTTGTCCAAAGCTGACACTTGTCAGCTTTGGACAAAATTAAGGTAAAAGCTTAGGCAGTAATGTTATTTTGACACTGTCGGTACATTTTCCAAAACGGCGTGCAATCTTGTTGCATCTTACTGCCAGAGCACGGCGTTCTCTTTCCTATTATTCTATAGTTGTATTCAATTACGAAACTGGAACTGAAGCTAGCAATTAACGAGTAATTTAATTTATTTATTGATTGATTACATATTATAAAAAAAATCATAGTAAATTGCCCATTCTATACACTACCTAATGTTATAAATTTATTTTTTACAATGACGAAGGTATTCTTATTTAGAAATAAATTATCTATATAATTATTGTTTATTACTTCTCGTGTTGAATTATAGCTTATTTAATTTCATACTCTACGAAGGCTTTGTTTATTATATTTAATCTTGACTAGTTTGTGCTCGCGACTTCAAAATTGGATCGTATATTTAATGAAACACTACCGTCAGGCTCTACACGTTTATCGTAAATACACATTTTCTTTAACTAAGACATATCTACATCTTCGGCCGGATTTAGAAGTCTTCGGGCATAAAATGCGAGTGGATGCCCCCAAGGCCATAAATTATTTGCAATGGCATAAAACCTTTCATTTAGTAGGGGAGGACGGGGTAATCGGGGTCAATGGGCAATGGGAGTCACCCTCATATCCACGAATGAATCATATCCTCATATGCACTAGCGAACGATGCTTAAATGACATCTCCATCACGCTGGCCCTCCAGCACCGCCTGGAACAGCTCGCGTCAGTCAGCGCCCGTGGTTTTTTTGGTTTTGTGCTCCGCTGATGTAATTTTACGTCAACGCAAATTAGAAGGTAAGTGCCGAATATCTTGTAGAATGCGATTAAGTGTTTTATACGGACTTGGTTAGACTTTCGCAAATGTGAGGAGCAGTTCAGATTACATCAATTTAAAGAAGTTATTTAATTTGCTATTGGAGGGAAGATCTGGAGGATTCCAGTAGCAGGTGTGGCGACAATGGAGACGTTCCGCCCTCTGCTAGAACAGTGGTGGTCCAGAAGACTTGGTTCGTTGTCGTACAAACTGTTGTGCGTGCTCTCCGGACATGGATATTTCGGGAAGTACCTGCATCATATTGCTGGTCGAGAGGAATCGCCCATCTGCCATGAGTGTGCTGCGTTCGTCTATACGGCTCCCCATACTGTGGCAAAATGCCCGGCAAGGGGATCTCAGCGACATCTCCTGATATCGTTGATAGGAAAAACCTCTCGCTGACCGGCATAGCACATGCAATGGTCACTAATGAAGCAGTGACAGAAAGTATGTTCGGATGTTGGGTTTGAACATTTCCATCACTAAGACCGAGTGCCGGCTCTTCCATGGGCCTCGGGGAGTACCACTGCGACGCTTTTATTGGATGGCACGGTAGTACAGGTTAAAGCTCAGATGAATATCTGGGCTTAATGTTGGATGGCCGATGGGGAATTAACGCAGCTTCCGCGCTTGGAAGGTTGCTGCCTAACGTGAGGGGTCCAGAGTTATTCTGCAGGAATCTTTAAGTCGGCATTATAGCCGGTATGGCTTTGTACGGTGCACCTATTTGGGCCAATGCTGGAACTGCTTCGAATAAAGCTCACTTGCGTAGGGCGGAGGTTCTCGCTATCGCCTATCAGTGTAGGATAATTAATATATAAGCATATATTTTAATAAATGAAAAGAAGTTTGCGCTATTTTTTCTACCCAGATGAGAAACGATATTCATAATCATGGTTTGTTATACACTGAGCTATAATGTTAATAAATAATACTGAAGGACAACTAGTCGTTAGTTGATTTTCAGTATAAATATAAGGTGAAGTAAGATCTACCGATACTTTGTACATTGTCAAAGGGTGAACGCGGTCATATTTAAAAATACTTGTACATACAACGACATGTCGCTTCTCTCTTGGTCTATTGTCCTTTTCTGTGGTATAGTAGTCAGTGGTGAAAAAGTGAGTAGAATTTCTATATTAAAGACATATATTCTACAAATAGGTTTTCTGTTACATGTAAATAAACATTCAAATGATTTTTTACAAACTAAAACTAGAGAAAAATAAGAAAAAAAATTTTAAATATTATATTTGATTTAATGTGACATATAAAACGTTCTATGAACTCGATAGAATACATGTAATGCACGTATGATTTTCCATAAGATAAACTATATAAGTCTATGTATAAAAATAAATTACTGTTCATTATTCTCGCTAAAAGTCCAGGAAAGGTTTAAAATATGAGTAAAAATGATAAAAATGCTGGAAATATAGTAGAAACAACAATTTCGCTTTCCCTTTGAAATTGTCACTATCTATCAGACGATTGATGCGCATCCTGTCCGCGTCGTTTAGAAATGACTTAAAAGTCGTTCAGAAATTAAATTAAATTTTTAATTTTTTGGTTTTGAATGTTCAACTTTTGATATTCGCCCCGTCGTTCAGATATCAAGTTAAATTTAAAAGAATTCTTTTCTTTTTGATGCGGTTAATTTTAACCATATTTTTTTACTGAAATCAAAGAATGAAACATTCTGCAATTATCATTCAGAATTTTTCATTTATTGATTTCTAGGCGGTACAAAATTTGCCGAGTCAGCAGCTCATATTAAACCAGTTTACCATGGACCTAGAATATTCAAAAGTGTTCGAGACATATAAAATAAGTAGAAGACATTGAATTGCAATATTAGAAAATTATACCAACATATTTACTGTAAATTATAAATATAAAAATATTTCTAAATATTGTTTTAAATTGAAAAAACAGCGAATACTCCGCAAGTATCACCTGTGATTTGTTAATAAGACATTTTAAACATAAGGAAAAGAATCAACTTTCATAACATTTGTTTTCATAAGTATAATAATCTCAGTCAAGATGCTGTAGATTTGTTTGATTTATTAATGGTAAATATTATTAACCAAGTACCTTTCTCTTACAAGAGTGTAGTTATTTGGTATAACTTCTTGTTTTAGACTCTCGTCATAATGCCCCAAGATTTGGCGTCTGAACTTATATCAGCATCCGCAGATTGTATTCAAAAGACAGGAGTTCAAGCAGATATTTTAAAGCAAATAGTCACCGGGCAATTTGAAGATAGCGAACAATTACGACATTTTTTGTATTGTTTTGCTGACACCGCTGGATATCTTAATGATAAAGGACACGTAAAAGAAGGCAAGGTGTTGAGATTAGTTGGAAATCATCCAATGAAGGACGAATATGCAAGTGCCGTTAAAAGTTGCAATAACCATAATGGAAAAGATAAATATGAAACTTTTTATACAACTTTTCTTTGTATTTATAATAAGTCTCCAATTTGGTTAAAATTCCCGTAAAATGTTAAGTATTGTTCCAAAATGTCGCAATAAAAATATCTAGAAAAAAATAGTTGATATAATTTTATTTACACCATTTTAACTGATAGATATTAACAAGTACGGATTTTAAAAAAAAAAATAAATGTCTTTATCGAAGTTCTTATATTTAAATAATAAGATAAAATATGTTTTGCATATAATGTGATTATGTGTACATCCATTATAGTGCAGAAGAAGATCCGATTAAACAAACGGATACACATTTTGGGGTTTTGAAAAATGTAAAAACTGCATTAACTTGTCCGTGTAAACTATTGGTTGACATTTTGACGGCTTTCTTTTGAAATTGGTAGATAATACGATAGTTCTGTCTCAACTTGGGCAATCAGAAACACAACCATCTTTTTCTTTTTAAGTCATAATGTGTATTATCTATTTCGCTTCTCGGTAACTCTCGTAACAAAATATGCGTAGAGATAACACCAGACAATAGAAAAATAACAAAAAATAAATCAGTTACTAACGGTGCGTGTATCGCGTCGAAAGTCGTTAAGTCTTTTTGTGGTATTTTATAAATTGTGAGTGTTTATTAGTAAATTTTGTGTTTTTGATTAAATAAGTGTTGTGAATAACAATGAAAACCCTTGAGGTAAGTTTTAAATTTTAAGATATGAGCCTATAAATACAAGACGGACTTTTTTAACATTGTATAGTTTTACTATTAGCAAACATAAAAATCATAACATTCGGTAGTCTTTTATGAACATTTAAGTCCCAAGAGCCAGTTTAGTGTCATTCGACTCCCGGGGCAATCGATGCCAAAAACGTTCATGCGGTTGGGGCAGGGGACTGTATTTAACTTTCTATTTATTTTTATTTACTTCGGACAGATTACTACTTTTTCCTTTTCGGGACATTTTACTTGAAAATAAGGCAAAACTTTTTTTTCGGACAAGCGAAAAGTTCTTTATAAATGTTATACGAACTCTTATCTTTTTAAATGTATTTATATAATCAATCATCTTCCGGCTGAATTTCAACCACGGCGGTAAGTGCACTCACTATTTCTTCACTCTCACAGTGAGATGGGACGGCACGCTGACACGACCAGAGAGATATCAGGCGCAGGACCGACGGCTAAACATGCTCTCCGAGGCACGGGGGTTTACCGACATTGGCAAGTAGGTACTTGCTAATGTCGGAAAAATACTGAGAATTTCTTAACAGAAAACGACGAAAGAGTCGAGCCCAGGAACTCCAGTCTCTAATTGTACAAACTGACAACTGGGCCAATGAGGCAGGTAATATATATATATATACACTCGTAAGTCGGAGTCAAATAGTTTTCAGAAAGCCAGTGCCATCTATCGGCGCTAGACAGAGTCAATGAGTCACATGCCGGCGGCGTTCTCGACTGTTCTTGAGTGTCGGTTTGCCAGAGCGGACGACTATTGATACTTGTATGTAATACACATTCAAAGCACCATAAGCTGGAGTCGAATCCCAACCTAAGGAAAAGTGGGACCGCAACACCGATTGCAGGCATACCAAAGCGCGCTCGTTCGAAATAGGTAAAAAAAACTCAAGTAATATGTGTACCGCCCCAGTAGTAATGTATGACATTTATTTTATTTATAATATTTAATTATAATTTTAAATTTTGTTATGATATCTAAATTCGATCCCTCTATTTATTTGACGCATCATCACACACAATACATGCAGTCATACATTCGCGACATCTCCGTACCGAGGCGCGCCGCTCAGCACCCCATATATATATATATATATATATATATATATGTACGGAGACTGTCATGACATTCGGCAGCTAAACCACGAACGCGCCCTCCGCGTCAGATAATTTATTACATTTTATGTAATAATATTATTTTATGATTAATAAATATATAATTTTTGTTTCCGAATACCAGTAATGTATTTTATAACATTTTTACGTATGTATGAAGGTATGACAAATCCATATATATCATTTATGTACGGACGAAGCCGTCATAAGCCGTAAGGAGATCAGTGTGTACACATCTGGTGATATCACAGTCACGTTAAAAATGAAATTATTGAAAATCAATTTCTTGAAGTGTGACATAAATATGTTGTATGATGTGCCTTTTGCTGGCTTTAAGATTACGAGTTCTCCGAAAACTTCTGGGGTTTTCCAATAACTGGGGTTCATGTGTACGTTTTAAAAAATGTGTCATGTTTATGGTATTCCATCGTTAATTGCATACTTACCTGTTTATAATAAACTAGCAATTCCTCGCGGTTTCACCCACGTAGATACCGATCTCGTGGCAGTGGAAAATCATGTGAATAAAACTGCAAACAAAATTAATATTATGACATTATCAGCTTTAGCTTGACATTTTCAACTTCCTTCTATGTTTTGAATGGAATTTCCGATTTTAATAATTTAAAAAGTATTTTGCAGGCATTGAAACGGTCTTTAATAAAATATCATTGATATGTATCAATATTTTTTGTGACTAGTTTTTTTACACCTTGGATTACAGTAATGCATTTTTATTAGGATGCCTATCTTTTTTTGAGAAAATAATATAACCTATGTCACTCAGTGAAAATGCAGCTTTCTAATGATGAAAATTATAATATATTTTTGAAAAAGGTCCAGTAGTTTTATGTGAAAAGAATACATACATACAAAACAGATATGTTTCCTCTTTGTAACATTAGTTAATATGGCTTAGACAGGTATTGATTTCTCACAAAATATTTTCGTTTTTTTTATCAAATTGAAACCTCTTATTACAAAACCTATAGTTGTATTAAATTGCGAAACTTGAACTGAAGCTGTATAACAAGCAATTAAAGAGCAATTTATTCATTGCATGTCATACGCAATATATAAAAAAAAAAAATAATTGCTCATTCTGTACAACATATAATGTAGTAATAAATGTATTTTTTACATTGACGAAGGTATTCTTATTTAGAAATAATTTATCTATGTAATTATTTTCATGTTGAATTATAGCTTATTTAATTTTCATATTCCACGAAGGCTTTTTTTTTATATTTATTCTTAACTAGTTTATGGTTGCGACCTTAAAATTGGATCGACAAATTAATGGCTGCTAAAGACATCTATGTTTTTAAACAATACTGACAGGCTCTACACTTTGGCTTTACTTTAGGCTTTATTTTAAAGGCAACGCCTCTTTAAATTAGACATCTCTACAGCCAAGGCCGTATTAAGGGGTCGAAAGGATCTGGGTCATAAAATACGAATGGATGCCACCTTTAGTCGTGATTTCAATTAAACAATTTATTTCAATTTTGAAATTTATGATGTTATGTTACATTGTTTATTTTTTTTAAATTGCAATGGAATATAACCCTTCATTAGCGCTAACCTGTTAGCAATATACAAAATTTGCAATGAAATTATTTACAATCAATTTAAAATTCTTGAAGTATGATATGATACAAGCCTTCATCATATTGGCAAAAGTTTCATTAGGAATTATGAGTTCCTTTTATGATAAAGCCCAATGGAACTTCTAACAATGTTAGACCAGTTATTAAGATTTGACTATACAGTAATTGTTAGTCGACAGCTTAACTTTTGGGTTTTCGGATCCACATCCTGTTTCGCTGTCCATCATATTGTGCTAAAGTGTGATTGTTTGTTTATTTAATAAATATCTGATTTTCAAATTTTACGTGAAAAATTGTAATAACTAAAGTGTTTGGGAATTAAATTGCCTACAATTTTGTTTCTTATCAGATTTTTCCCAGGATAAATATTTTTCAAATTAGGCCCCAAATAGGAGGTGATTTTTCTATTTGATCAAAAATTTGCTTATTTGTTATTTATTGTTTGGGATTAAATTTGTACAGTTTTGGTCTTACACATCAAATACGCACATGTACTTTACATGAAAATAAGTTCTTATAACTAATTAATCCCCCCTTTTATTATATTACTACTTTGTTAATTCTATAGATAACATTAGTTTTGTTTTATATCGATTTAGTTGGAATGGGCACTCGTTCCTGAGATACGGTTAAATCTAGTTCAGGAGCCAGTGGCTTGTGTTATATTAAAACATGTGTAATGGAAACAAATTTTATTTTTTAATCATTTGTTAAAGTCCTTTAGTAGTATTAAGTTGCGATACTTGAATTGAACTTGAATTGCGAACTTGAATTGTGATTCCGTATACACTTGTGCACTATAGTAGGTACGTCCAGCGCAAATGGCTAATCTCCGCATAATAAGCAGCTGTGGGCGAAATCGATCAAAAGTCGATTATTATTATAAATATAATTAAAAATCCAATATGTAAATTGCTCCTGTTATTATAATTAACAAGGTACAACACGACAAGTACACATATAATTGTCAACTAATAATATTTAGATAAATGGCTCATATTCGAAATTATGCTGACATCTGTTTTCTGGCAATATACTTAAGTTTTTCTATGCATTCGTAATCATGGTTGTTATACACTGCACTTTAATGTTAATAAATAATACCGAAGGACAACTAGTCATTAGTATAGATTGATAATCAGTATAAATATAAGATGCATTAAGATTCACCGGCACTTTGTATATTGTCAAAGGGTTTAACGCGGTCATATTTGAAATACTTGTACATAAAATAACATGTCGCTTCTCTCTTGGTCTATTATTCTTCTCTCCGGTATTGTAGTCAATGGTGAAAAAGTGAGTAGAATTTCTATATTAAAGAAATGTATTCTACAAATAGATACAACATTTTTACAAATACATACTAACTAGAGAAAAATAAGAGAAAAAAATTAAATATTTCAATCCACTTGATAGTAAACATGTAATGTACATGTGATTTTTCATAAGATTATCTCTATGTATAAAAATCAATTACTGTTCGTTACTGTCGCTAACTCGTGGAAGTCCAGATAGGTTTTAAAAGATGAGCAAATATGAAAAAAATACTTGATTGTATAGTCAACAGTGAATATTGATCTCGTCTCAAGTGGCTATCCGTCAAACAACGTCGCAATATTCATGCTCTTTCTTTACTTTATTCTGTTCTCTACTTGCCCCATACTCCTACTTACCTAAAAGAGCGTTTCATCTTTTATTGAGAGGACATGAATACTAAACATGAACTCCGATCTCCGTCCAATAACAAACTAATACATCCAGTTTGCCACACAAAATTTTACAAAAATTCATTCACTGTCCAAGTTATAAATTTATGGAACTCTTTACCAGATATCATACGTCACTCACAGTCATTAGCCATCTTTAAAACACGCCTCAAAGAGTTTTATTTAACTGAAACTGCTGTGAATGAGACGTTTATATCTTTTCCTTTTCTTTACATTGTATATTTTTATTTCATATTTTTTGTGTATATATTTTCAATATGTATCTATAGATATATTGATATTTATGTATATAATATTATATGTAATATTTTATATGGATATAAACAAAAAATATTTTTATATATTATATTTAAGTTTCTGGCACTGTTCTGCCCTATTATTTATTTTAGTCTGCTTCTTTACATAATAAGGTTGTCTAGAAGAGATTGCTTGTAGCAATAAGACCGTCTTTGCACGCTATATTATAGTAATAAGTCTTAGTTTATTTGTCTTTTTATTTTTATCTTGTATGCAATAAAGTGTTTTCTCTCTCTCTCTCTCAAACATCTGATGTTCGTCCCATCGTTTACAAATCACTTAAATTAAAAAGACGTTTAGAAATGAAATGAATTGTTGAGATTTTTTTTAATTTTGATTGTAAAACGTTCATCCCGCCGTTCAAATATCAAGTTAAATTTAAAAGAATACTTCGATTTTTTTACATTTTATTCTGACATTTGATATTCAGCCAAGAAATTCTAATCGTAACTATAATTTTTTACGGATACTGGCGAGAATTTGTACGTAAAATGTCACGTTTTTTTTACGAATTGTTTTCTTCCGGTACATTCTGAGCCGGTTCGAAGTTTGCCGGCTCAGCTAGTTACCGTCGACCTAGAATATTTAAAGAAAGTGTTCGAGACGTACAACACAAGTAGAAGACACAAATTTATAAAAATAATATTGATAATTATACCAAATAATGAGATGTATTATCATTATCTTATAGATAGATAAAAGTCTTTATTGCATTCTACATTGATCAATACGTTACTTATAATCTAAGTAAAGCATAACATACACACAAAAAAAAAACAACAAAAAATCTAATTAAGTAACAAAAAAATATTTATATTAAAGGAAATTACATTAAAGAATGCAACAGGCAACCCTTTTTGAAAACAACCTTTCCGAGGTACCGTTATATTTATTAGAAATAATAAAATCATATAATACAATACAATATAATATAACATAACATAAAAATACTGCAGAATATTGGTTTCAATTTAAAAAATAACAGCTGATATTCCGTGAGTATCACCTGTGATTTTTTGATAAGCCATTTCAAAGATAAGAAAAAGAATTAATTTTTATTACATTTGTTTTCATAAGTATAACATTGTCGGTTTAGATGCTGTAGATTTTTTTCATTTATAAATATAAAATATATGACAAACTTTCTCTTACAAGAGCGTAAACGTTATTTGGTATAACTTCTTGTTTTAGATTCTCGTCCTAATGCCCCAAGATATGGCGTCTGAACTTATATCAGCATCCACAGATTGTATTCAAAAGACAGGAGTTCAAGCAGATATTGTAAAGCAAATAGTCGCCGGGACATTCGGAGATAGCGAACAAATACGACATTTCATGTATTGCTTTGGGGACGCCGCTGGATATCTTGATGATAAAGGACACTTAAAAGAAGCCAAGATGTTGAGATTAGTTGGAAACCATCCAATGAAGGACGAATATGCAAGTGCTGTCAAAAGTTGCAATGACTATAATGGAAAAGATAAATATGAAACACTTTATACAACTTTTCTGTGTATCTATAAAAAGTCTCCAATTTGGTTAAAATTCCCATAATATATTAAGTGTTGTTCCAAAATGCCGAATTAAAAATTTATAGAAAAAAATGCTTGATATAATTTTATTTTTGCTTTGCCTCAAGAATTTTTTTTTATATTTTAAAAATGAAATAAAATAATTTTGTAAATAATATGACGTGTACATTCATTTTTATTTATATTTCGAACATAGCGGTCAGTCTCATGCAGGGATTATTTGGGCAGGAAATATTTGACTGCCAATATGTGTAACCGCTAACATAAGTGCAGTCTCATAGTCCGATGGGACTGCAATCCGACACGGCTAGAAAGAGATCAGGCACAGGACCAACGGCTTAACGTGCTCTTCAAGGTACGGGGTTGGAGCACAGCACCTTCTTTCCTACGTCGGGCAAATACGGAAAACCACGAAAGAGTCGAGCTCAGGACCTCCAGTCTCTAATCCAACAAACTGACAACCAGATCCATGAGACAGTTTATATATATATATATGTATGTATATTGATGGCCTTGCTGGCGCAATGATGCGAGTAGCAACGCCCCTGGACTCGATTCATGACAGAGTAAATTTAGAAAATTGTATTTGCTAATTTGTCGCAATATATATTGAATATCTTATATATCCGCAATAATATTCACTTATACAACAAAAAAAGTGAAATACACAATTTTAATATTAGAAATAAAAACAAACTTGTAATCCCATTTTTTAGAGAAGAAGGTTCAGCAATCATTTGTCGGGTTGAGCAAAGGCATTTTTAATAAGATACCGCAATCAGTTTTAGATTTGCCACCGCATAATTATAAGAAATATGCGAAAAATATACTTTTACAAAAGGCATATTATAAAGTTGAAGATTATTTAAGCGATAAAAATGTTTGGACTTGATTCTAGTTCCACACAGAAGCAAAATATACATTGTAACATACAAAACTATCTTTAAAAGAGTAACCGCTGAGTTTCTTGCCAGTTTCTTCTAAGCGGATTCAACTTTCTGAACCGTTAGTAGATTTGTTACCAACGCACAGACTGCTGTCGATTCAAAAGTGTTTTTTGGGAATACTTGAATAAAGATTATTTTGATTTGATTTGCCTCTGTTCGAAAGATGTGCCACGAAAAAAAAATATATATTCCAGTACGATGCTGTATAGAAAACATAAGAGGTAAATTACCTCTTACCCTTTACCGTGCTTCTATCTTAGACAGCATCATTAGTTATTATTAGGATAGCATCCAAAGCATTAACCTGTCAGCAATTAAATAAAGTGGATATTGTTTCACGTCCATGTCGATCTCATATTAAACATCACCTATTTATTTATTACTTTCAGTCATAAAGAATTTTACTTGTAGATTTGACTAAATTGTTCGTCTTATATTCTCTAAATCGTGCTATGGGCTATTTTGACATGAAGTTATTGTAAGGATTTGCGAATATTGCCATATTATCTTATATACAAACTTTCCACCTTCTAAAATGAGAAACGTAGGTCCCCGTAGCCAAAATTTACTTTACATTTAAAAGAAAGAAAGAAAATAACTTTATTTGGTACATAGGCGCAATTATATGATATAAAAATCTGTGAAAAACATGCATTGAGTAATTGCACTACATTGAAACCACAACTAATGGTTTAAATGCTGTACAACCCCCACCCAGCCCCGAAAAGGCAGGACAGCTCGGTATTGCTGTGTGCCAGAAACCTGAAAAACGGCACCGATTTTCAGTAGATAAAAATAAGTAGTGTAGAACTAAAATCAGTCATTTTTACAAAGTAGGAAATAAAAAGTATATCATTTAATAATTTTTATTTTCACTCACCAAACTGTCGAGCAGAACATCTTAAACATAGATTTTAACTAAACACTAATTGTAAACATAGTTTTATAATATATAAGATTACATTCGAATTCAAACAATTACATTTAATATTAACAACGAGTTTCTAAAATATCAGTTTCCGAGAATGAATCACTCAGATTTTCCATATGGGATATGGGACTAAAACCTTCCGCATCAACCATTTCACTAATTGACCTATTTAGTTTTCTAGTGTTTTCAGATTTAACTTCATCTAGTATATTCTCATCGTCTGACGGAATATCTCCTACTACAAATGTAGAATTTTGCGACACGGTATCGTAAGTATCAGTTTCTTCAGAAGTCCCACTGATTAATGTTGTTCTAGCTTTGTAGACTCGTCTCTCCTCACATCTAAAGTAGTCTAAGCTGTTATGCTTCTTTATTAAATTGAATTCCTCATCTAGAGGTACAAAATATGTTTTAATATACCCTCTCCCTTTTACAAATGTTTCGCCTCTGAACGTCGTAAGTATTCCACATTCGTCTAAAATTAACGCTGTATTTTCTGTGACCTGTAAAAGGTTTTTTTTGTTGTCATTATGAATATACATTTCTAACTGATTTGATTTACTTTATCTTCATTACTTTTTATCACTTTATCTTGTATCGTACTATCAACAATTATACTACGTGCGTAAGAAAACATCGTTTTGTCTAAACAAACACCTCAAGTTTATTTACGTCTATTTTAGCATTAGCTTGTGTATTAATAAATAAGTTTGCGAAATTATGCAATGTTATAAAACAATTTCTGGTGTTTAGGTAAAGTAAATGAAAGGAAGTTGTAATCACTGAAACTTACTTGAATTCTACCCGATTCTCCAGTAGAGTCCATACGAGAGGCCATATTAACTGCATTGCCCCAAATATCGTATAACGGTTTTAATGAACCGACCACTCCAGCGGCTACTTCTCCGTTGGATATACCTTTAATATAAACGTTTATGTAGAACAAAAATCCTTATCAAATATAAAAAAAAAAACATTTTGATTTGCAATGAAATGATATTATATAACTTTTCTTAAAGTAAGCTTACTACTACGATTTTCATTGCATTCATTATTCTCTTTATATATCTTATAATTTGATACGAATATCATTCTCTATGAATGAACGAATTTAAGAGGTTTAAATCTCATAATTTATATTTATGTACCTACCAATTCTGAGATTTAGTCCTTCAAAGCTCTGAAAAGAGCCACGATTGAAGTTTCTCAGTTGCATCATCATAGCTGCTGCAAATTCAACCATTGTGACAACTATTGCTCTATTATAAGGCGTGTTTTTATTTCTATCAATAATAGAAGTGTAAGATGTTGTATCAAAAGAATCACGTCTATTTGGATCCAATCCGCAAGCCGCCATGTATGTCCATCCCGCCATTTTAATTTTTTCAACTTTGTGCAATGATGAACCAGTCAAAAGTAGCTAAAATATTTTTAGTTTTATTATCTTTAAGTACTTTTTTCAATAAAATAAAAACAATACTTGCGTTATTTGGTATAATCATATACAATTTTTAATTTTTTTATCTTTAATTAATATTAACTAATAAATTTTGATGTACCAATTGTTTTAATTTTTTTTTCTCAATACTATTTCAACTGTTGTTTTTATTTATAAAACTCATTGCTGAAATTACTTACGCGATCAAAATCCGATATTACTTCGTCAAGTATGCTCAAAACAAATTTGTCGCTTAAATCTGCATCACTCTCAAGTCCTAACTTATAATCTGTTAGCGAAGCAAACATAACAGCAACATTGTCATATTTTTCATAATATAATTCATCTAGAGACCTGTTTAAATCCAAATATACTTGCACTGAAACGAGCACATAATAATTAAATTTTTATTTAGTTAAAGCTTATTTTGTTAAGCTTTAACTAAATAAAAATATGTGTGTTTGCCTACTTACCAACATGTGCTGGCAAAATATTTTCCAATAGCATATTGTTTACTTTTAACATAGTTTCTGCTTCTTCTTGCTCTTCACTTAATTGTATTTGCCATAAGTGATCTAATCGATTTCTATACTCAGTTGTTCTATCGATCCAGTATAATGTTATCGTTATAAATACTACTGAAAGTGTGTGTGACACTCTTGAATCTAAGCCGATATTCCAAGTTAGGTCGACAGAAAAGAGAGAGGTTTTGACTTCCCAAACAACCCATAGATAAAATATTGTCATTCCACCAGCAACAATCCATTTAAAAATGAAGAAGACTCTGCTGAATAGGAAATTTAACAACAACGCCAAACTCCAGCACTGAGTAACATGCTAAAACAAATATTGTATTGAATATAAAATGATACAGTAAAGAAAAAACGTAAATACTAGCACATAGTATTACCCAAGATGACACGCAATTTGATAACACACTCTCCAGTGTCGGATCAACTTTAATTTCTGAACAAGCAATGACGTTTATAATTGAAGTTCCAGCCAGACCAAGACTTATCATCAAGTATGCCCCAGTCCTGATCTTAGGAGACCTTATGATTTCTAGCGATAAGTCATAAATACGTCGAGTTACTCCATTTTTTGGTTCATCGATACCTCTATATTTTGTCCAGATAAATTGAAACCATGACAATGGTTGCATTACGATTAATACAACCAGCAGTACACTTAGCAAAGTTTTTGCATACCACTTAAAATTGTGAAACCTGAAAAAATATTTTAATGAAAGATAGGTTTAGGATATGATCAACGTTAGTTTTTGTAGTGAAACGATTACCAACCAATTAGTAGTCAATCCATTGATGATCATAATCAATGACAGCATAATAAGACAGCAAGTGATGTAATATTTAAATAAAGGATCCGGTTGCAGTAAAAAAGATTTTTCTAGTTTCAAATTTTTGTACATGAGTGAAAATCTATTCAGACGAGATTCCTGTTTAAAATGTTCCCTGTAAAGATGATCAAAGGTTGTAGTTATATTCTAATTATTAATATTAGTATTATAAATGCAAAAGTCGCGCTTTCACGCCAAAATTTCTGAACCGATTTAAATGAAATTGAGTAGATAGATAGTCTAGAGCCCGACAGAGGCTACTACTAATGCACAAAAAGGATTGTTAAGGATAGAAGTATCGTTATTTTTAGAACTGGAAGCTCGAAACATATTTTTTAGGCTGTTGATTCGATAAATATAAATATGTCATTTAAAGTTTTACCAACAAGAGTGTAAAATAACAATCTTTACTAATAATATAATTGCGATAGTAACTCTGTGTGTCTGTTGTTTATCGTGCTTTCACGAATAAACTATAGAACCGATTTAAATAAAATTTGGTACCCCGAGCTTCAGAAATGACATTAAGCTTTTTGCAGTGGAGCACAGCAAATAGCCCATTAAAGAACTTGTACTCAAAAAACTATTCCACGCGGGTGAAGTCTGGGTCACAGCTAGTAGTAAATTTGTGTATATGTATAGGCATAGGCAGAAAATAGAAATGGCAGATATTATTATAATAGCTCTCAACTACGTCATAAATAATCTGCCCTTAATGATAAATACCGTCAGCGTCTAGATAGAAAAATTGCTATCTAATTATCGCCCTACCAGCAATGATATTGAGTACAAAAAAGCGTTCTGCTTAGCAGGATCAATTTACCAGGTTAGAATATGATCTTTTCCGAGTATATCGTCATTTACTGCCAGATAATATACTAGTAATTCTTCGTTATGTTCACATTAAAGTGATACACACATTAGTCTCTATTAGTCACGTTTTTAGTATGTCTTAAAGTTATTTATTCATACGTACGTACTTTCCATTGGTCATATCTTCGATTTCCTTTGCCATCTGGGCATCGGCTGCCTTTAGCATTTGTTGGTATTCAACTAAATTCTCATCCATAAATGTGGTTGTTCTACGAAGAGTTGATGTGTTTCTATTCTCCGAGCGCTACTAGAAATAGAGATGTCATAATTTATTTTGAGAACTACCCGCGCCTCAATTTCATTGTTTGCTGTAATAATTATCATTTCTGCTTTAGATGAATAATTAAATACAATCGTTACTTTCATAAGTTTTAGTTCAGGTCGCAGTAGAATCCAGGATATGTTTTAAAGACTTATATTCGAATCTCCTAAAATGACGCTGTGAAACAACATTTAATCTTCGGGGTTAATTTAAACAATTTTTTAATTTTCCTACGGTACTTTCGTTAATTTAAATTGTGTCAATATTCTTCCAAAGCAGCGTTCTGTGCACGTGCTTGGGTTCGAAAACTAGTAAAATATTTGAAAATAATTTGGGCCCATACCAATACATACGAAAATACACAAAGCATGAGGAAATGTTAAAGGTGTGCCTATATATATGTTATAATGTTTATAAACAATAAAAATTACTTACTCTACCACGTCGAGTAGGGATTATTTTGTTGATACCAACAGAAGCTCTTCGAAACGGCTTGTAATCGATAATTGGCTATAAAAATAAAAAAAATATGACATAAACAAAAGACAGCATCTATGAAAAAAGTACGAATTAAATTATAAACAAACTTATATCGAAAATTACACCTCGTATGTAGAGACAGCATAAAGGTTTGGATTGAAAAACAAAATGTGTCTTTCATCATCACCGTGCGTCAACTGCGTGAGTTTGTCTACATACACCTAAATGTGGGATTTAGAAGCACGGTGGCAACTTATTGAAGCTTATATAACATAGTTTACAGCAGAAGTAATACTGAACCATTACTTGGTTAAAAGTAATCCACAAAAAAGTATAAGAAATGAAACTGAAAACTATCCTCTGAACAACCTAAACCTGACTATGTACATTTTTATGATCTATGACAGGAAAAGCCCAGTTTTACTTTAAAAATCCAATGTAGAAATCAATATTGAGTTTGGCAGTGTCTGTTACCCCCAGTGCCTCGGAGAGCACGTTACGCCTGCGCCTAATCTCTCTCTGGTCGTGTGGGATTCCCGTCACATCGGACTATGAGAGTTAAGGAATAGAGAGTGCACTTGTGTACTATGCCTGCCAATTTGCAGTGGAGCAGCGTGGTGAGTATATGCTCTAAAAACCTTCTCTCATATGAGTGAGGAGGCCTGTGCCCAATGCTCAATGGGCTGCTACTTACTGTTGTTTTGAAAATTCTGTTGTAGTGATCGCCCCACAGCTGACCCAGATTATAATAGGTCTAATTGTAGGTTACTTACACTTTTTACGTTTGAATACATATATATAGATATAATAGAACAGAGTTATAATATATTTCATGTACTCAAATATTTGATGCTCGACTGTACTTCCTTCTTTGTTCTTTCAAACTAATATTATATCGTATTTTAAACTTTACCTTTTGCGGTCTCGAGAGAAGATACGTTTCTAGCTTATTCTTCATTATAAATGGATCGTTTTGGGATGCGAAGTTCGGCTCTATGATATATTCTCTTGCGTACTCGAGAAGGAGTTCTAATGTTTGTTTCGTAACGTGCACTTTTCTAAAACAATTTCTATTATATATTCATTTTTCTTGAAAAACATGAGAAGGATTCGTGGATTGTGATGGATTTCAAATTATTCACAGTTTGCAGAAAAAAACACGGTGCTGATATCAGCGTATATTTTTTTTATTGCTAACAGTGCAAGTGATGATACAGTCTAAGATTGATGCGCTAACCTGGTAAGAGGGCAATAACCATTTATGAATTCTACAAAGCCTCGTACCGGAACACAAATCTTTTGCTTGACGGTATGTCTTTGCCAATAGGGTTATAACTACCCAAGGCCTCTCACCAGTCCAGACACAGACACATGATTAAATGCAATTTTTTGGACAGTTTTCAATGTTTGATTACATAGAAAAAGTGAAATTTTTACACGGAAATCTCTATTTTTATGAAAAATTGTTTAGTTTCAAAACCTTAAAGTTAACAAAACAGTCAATAAATTGGTTTTAGATTTTATTTACAGTAACACTTTTGGGTGGAATAAATCACATTTGGATTGGCTGTAATTTTCATCGGTATGAAACAAATTAAATTTGCCATCCATTCGTAAATAACCTAATGTTTCAGCAACAAATCAGAGCTGTTGGCCAATGCAGGTGATGTATAAATTGTATCGGATTTATTTATTCAATTACACTGCAGCTTTCCAACAAATCAACTTCCAGTATTCAACGTTTTGTTGCATGCAGATAATCAATCTCTCTGTCCCATGTCGGTCTGTCTGCATGAAATTGCAGAACTATTGTTTTAATGACAAGCAATTCAGCCTTTGTGCATGCGCGTCAGGATATATTGTGGGCCAAAACAATTACCAGACGGTACGCGGAGTATGGCTGAAATATTGTGGCGTGCTCCATTAACCGTGTCGTTTCGGTTTTAGATATACTATTAAATATAACAACGATAATGCAATGAGCTTCTTGAACCTTCAAAGAGTTTAAATAATCAATTTATAATGAGTTAATATTGACTTCTTCAAAAGAGTGAGATTAAACATGCTAAGCATGACATAAGACTGTATAATATTGACGTTATAGTTACATGTATCATAATAATAGCTTTATATAATATTAGCTGATGTCTGAGGTAGTAAAGAGAGATCAAATTTGATTATCATAAAAGTGTATAAAGAAAATCGAAGAAGACTCCAAAATAAAATATTTTTGTAGCATTTTTATTTCACAAAAAAAAACCTCTCTACAATCCACTACTGATGAATTCACTTCTTAAATAAACTTCTTTAAAATGCGATAGATATAAAATTAGTTAACGTTTTTTATCTATCTTTAATTTCAAACTTAAAGTATTGCTTACAATTCAAACGTGGTAGAAGTGAAACCTTCAAAAATTTATTAATCACGAGTGGAGGGGGCACGAAGCAGAGCACCAAGAGAAGTCAAATATAAGAAACTGTATAATGCTTCCTATCTCATTTTAAATCCCATTCCCACTTTAAATCTTATGCAGCTACTTGTCTGTCTCTTTTTCGTTTCATCAACTTTCAAATAACAACGATGCTAAGGAAGTTTTCACTTCAAAAAGCATAAAAGAAAAAATCACTACAATCTAAAGATAACAAAAGCCAAATATTCCAAAATTAAAATACTTCGGTAGTATTTATAAATAAATTTGTCGATATAAAATTAGTGCGCGGTTAACTGAAGTGTTTCGTTGTAATTTTATTTTGAAGCTATACATATTGTATAGACATAACTTACCCCGCTTTTCCTGTGGATTCCATTTTATTTGCAATAGTGACGTCCTTCGACCAAATATCGAATTGCCACTTGCGAATGCCGATCAAACCGCTTAATATTTTACCCGAATGCACACCGATCCTCATATCAATATTCAAAGAACGCTTCTCTCTGAAAATAATAGGTACATTATAACAATTTTATGTATTAATAAAGAATAGAACGTGTATACAACTAAAAGAAGCAATATATATGATACATATATGCTTTATAAAGAGATATAGAATTTTTCAGCCTTAGATACTATGATAGTGCAATTGGGCGGTCGTATCGCTTATTTATATTGCCATAGAAAGGAAGAAGGCAAATTATGTCATTAAATAAATAAACATTCATTTATTAAATATGATATAGATATACACAAAGAAAATTAAAATATATAATAAGTAGAATTACTACGGTGTATAAAGATACTTGAATATTCATAAATAAGTTTATTAAACCAAAAAATAATAGATCGGGATGTTTCAAAGTATATCCCAATAAATAATTAAGTTTTTATTAAATATACAGTTTTAAATCATATATAAGAAACAAAACACATTTTTATAAAATATTATATCCTGATGCTATCTGCTGCTGATGATTCTATTTCATCAGGTCAATTCCCTAAAGTCTGGAAGTATGCTCAGATTATTCCTATTCCTAAAAAATCAAAATCTTCCAATTATTCCGACTTCCGCCCTATTTCGATCCTACCTTTCCTATCTAAGGTCCTCGAAAAACTTGTATGTCGACAGTTGTCCTTTTTCCTTAATACCCATAACCTACTTAATCCTTTTCAATCTGGTTTCCGCCCCGGGCATAGTACGACGACTGCGCTAATCAAATTGACTGATGACATTAGATGGGGCATGGACAACAAGCAACTTACTGTTTTGACTCTGCTAGATTTCAGTAACGCTTTTAACTCTGTCGATTTTGACATACTGCTTAGTATGTTAGGTTCGCTTAACATATCTCCATCGGTGATTGGATGGCTTCGTAGTTACCTTGAAGGACGTCTGCAGAGGGTTCGCATCGAAGACCAAATCTCGTCTTGGTGCGAAGTACGTGCAGGAGTCCCTCAGGGAGGCGTGTTGTCTCCACTCCTCTTTGCCCTTTTCATCAACACTATCAGTCAAAATATTACTTCTCTCTATCACATGTATGCAGATGATGTCCAAATTTATAACCAGTCCACACTTGACAATCTTTCTGTAGCTATTTCTACTACCAATAATGATCTTGCTTTGATTTGTAAGCGGAGTAAATCTTTCGGGCTAAAAATCAACCCCGTTAAGTCTCAGGCTATCATTATTGGCAGTAGAAATTTGATTTCAAGGGTGGACTGGCCTAATCTTCCACCAGTTACTCTTAACGATACGATAATACCATTTAGTAATGTAGTTAAAAATCTTGGCATTAATATGGACAATACTCTATCTTGGGCAGCACACCTGAGAGATTTAAGTAGGAAAACATTTGCTGCAATGGGGTCCTTGCGCCGTTTGCGTTCACTACTTCCCATTCCTACCAAAATCATGCTTGCACATTCTCTACTTATCTCTATTCTCGATTACGCCGATGCAAGCTTTTCTAATTTAACCGAGGACCAACTGAATAAACTTGAGCGACTACAGAATCTCTCTATTCGGTTTGTATTTGGATTACGCAAATACGACCATGTCTCTGAATTTCGTGCAAAGCTCAAGTGGTTACCTATTCGTTTTCGCCGGAATTTGCACATTGTGTCCCTTCTGTACTGTGTGCTATTTAATCCTCTTGCTCCTGCTTATTTAAGGCAGAAATTTAAGTTCCATGATTATGACGGAAGATGTCTACGACCCACTCGTGACCTAATACTTAATGTCATACCACATAAAACCAGATTTTTTGCTGATTCTTTTGCGGTTCGAGCTATAACATTATGGAACGAGTTACCTCTGCAGGTAAGAGAGGCTAAATCATTGGATCTGTTCAAGAAACAGGTAAAAAATTATTATCTTTCTTTATGCTCCTTATGACGACATTTATTTGATCTATTTATTCTTAGTTCTTATGTATCACGTACATATTACATATAAGTATATTATTATGTATCTATTTATTATATTTAGTTAATTATTTGTAAGTAGGTTAAAGTGTATGTATTAGTATGTAGGAATATTTGTATGTATGTATTTATATAGTAGGGGACACCACCTACCCTATTTACCTCACATTGTCTCTTTAACCCTAAGGTTGCCTGGCAGAAATCGCTAATAAGCGATAAGGTCGCCTAATTGTACTATTGTCTTGGTTTTGTTTCTTTGTTAATTCTTTCATGTTTGTGGTGTACAATAAAGAGTTTTCTATCTATCTATCTATGCTGTTTAGGGGTTTATGTATATTTACAAATAAATAGCACAGTTCTCGACATAAACAGTTATATTATGGTTCTTATAAATGTTATACAATGTATTCTGTTTTATTTCCTTCAATTGTAATGTATTTATTACGTAACATCGGCGATACAAATATTTAATTTTTTTTAATTAAAATTAGCGTACCATATAAACGCAGTTATTAACACTCTTTGAAATCTCACAAGTCTGCTACGATTTTCTAAAAAGTTGCCGAAATATAAACAGCCATTTGAATGAAAAAGCGTTTTTTTTAAATCCCAGCTTCAAAACATTAACTAAATCACTAAATGTTTCGATAGTGGTTGAATTTCGGCGGTTACACTCACTTGCTTACACCTCGAAAATTTAATTAACAATACTACTAAGATATTTTTATAAATTAATTGCCAGAACTTGTAATATAAATGTTCCTCTTTACTTTTAATAAAATCGGTTTCAGCTTTTCTTCCGAATATAAATTTTAATTACACGATATCGCGAACTCCGCGTACGATATCATTAAAAAGGGACTCGGAGCTTCACATATTATTGTACAGATTCAAATTAAATTTAACAAATCATCTTTTACCAAGACCGTTACATCATCTTTGAATAGATAAATATAGGTTATTCCACAGGTTTATTCCAATGTACGACTGATAAAGATATTAAAGAACAATTTACAATCTAAAGCTAAAGAAAGCTAAAGGGTTTCTTTACGCCCTGTCCTGAGAAAATTCTTATTCATACACTCCCACACTTTTTTTTTGTCTAAGTTATCATTCAGATTATGGTACAATGTTTAGGTTTCTAGCAGCCTATTAACGCCTCCTTAGTCAAAGGAAAGAGTTCTTTAGTATATAGACCCACTACGCTACTACACTGGGGGTTTGGCAGGCTACACATACCCCAAATTGAGTTTTAATAAGACAACACGAGATATGCAGGTTTCTTCGCGATGTTATTCTTCACAGAAAAACACAATGATGGAGAGTAAAGAACAGTCAGGCACGTAAGTTTTCTTCTTATAAAGAGATACTTAACGGTGCCTACCCAACATTCGAACACGCATTTCCCTTAACGAGAATACGCAGATCTTGGGAACCGCTATAGCTTTCTTCAAATAAGCTTTATTTTTATAAAATATTTACATTTATTAAGTAACACCCCTAGAACGTCTTCTAGCTGTTTGTTACAAAAACGTAAACATTAATTATAATACTATACAAAAACTCTTTATTGTACACCCAATAGCTAAAAAAACAATACAGTTAAGATATAAACATATACATTATGGAGGACATTTCGCGGCCTTATCTATAATTGCTGAAAAGGACACATACAAAAAGAAGCAGAGAAAGATGTATTAAATCTATTTAAAAGTAATAATAATATCACTCTAATAATTAATAACAGTATCAATTAATAAATTTTCTTGGAGAGGAAGTACTCTTGTACCATCTATTTAAATAAATTGTGGGACTAAGCATATTTTATATTGAAAGGCAGTGAGTTCCAAAGACTAGCAGCTTGAACTGATAACGATTTTGAAAAAAAAAGAGGTAGAGGGAGAAGGAATTTTTAAAACTAAGTTTTGTTGCGAACGGAGATATTCTTTTTTGTAGTCTACTAGAATTCATAACAGTTTTATTTATACTTTATTATATTGTTGAAGTCCAAAAAAGTGCTATGTTCATAATTCACGTATTAACCAATAAAGTGTATACTCAAACTTTCATGATTCTAAGAGACAGCCGTTAAGATGAAGTCTTCTCGCAGTTTGAGCCGAGTTGGGCGCTTGCCAAACAGATTATTGCCTGCAGGTAATATATGATATTCATATAATGTGGGTGCTGAACGTGCTTAAAGTTTTAATGCATAGCCTTATGTATATGAATTCTGACATTTTCTTGTTATCCCTACATTACTCATACGGGGCTTAAATTTTGATATTTAACATATTATTTGCGTAAACGTAACGTTGGAGGTGTTTCGAAATTCTGAAATGGAGTTTAATAGCAAAGTGGAAAGGTTTTTGTAATTCTAACTTTTACTCAAACTCTTTTACAGTAAAGACAATTATTCAGTGGAACAATATATTATATATATATATATATATATATATATATATATATCTGAACCCGCGACTTCGTCTGCGTGGAATGTTTTTTGCATGTTGATGTATTTTAGGTGGCATTTTCTTTAATTTAGGGAAATTGTTTTTCAAATAAGAAACATACGTAAAACATCCCACAAACCTCCCTTGCGGGTAGAATTCCGTTAAATCCGTTTTTAGCTGACTTCAACTCGGCAAAAGGAATATTCCTACCAAATTTCAAGTGTCTACGCCTTATGGTTCCAGCGATATCGTGATGAGTCAATAGGTAACTGGATATCTCTTATATATATATATATATATATATATATCGATAAACTAATATTACATTGTAATGGTTTGCTGCTGTGGGTTTTACTCAAATCAGGCGCGAATCATTTAGCTTTTTAATCGTTCTCTAATACCTTCTTTAATCGTATATTGGTAAGAATGTATGGAAACGCGAATAAAGAAGTATTAAATTTGTAAGTTTAGTGACTTATTTTCTTTATTTAAATTTTTTTCTGTAAATATTTACCTGACATTTTTTATTATGTGTATCATTTCAAGTCCCAGGTCGACACAGTTCTTGGCGTGTTGTTCGTTCGGCTTAGGTATGCCGCTCACACAATAGTAGCAGTCTCCTAAAAATTTTATTCGCAGCACATCGTGTTCCTGAAATATATATTAAAAAATCTTTACATCCAAGTTTACGTTATTGATCTATTGTTAAAAACTAGAATCACACATTATAAATGTATCAGAATCAAAGCTAGCCTGTAGTTGATCTTGAATCACTGCGCTTCAGTTTTTTTTTTAATATTTATGTTATTAATTGTTAGAAGTATGTGTATTGTAAATAATGTTAATATTCTCAGGAAATTACAAAAATACTATTTCTGTAATATTACATGGTTGAATTGTATTTCTTAATGTCTTCAAGGTAGCAGAAACGTAAAACTAGAACAAAGCATATAGATATTAAATATAGATTTGAGGGTCTTGTTAATAAGTGAGTACACAAATTTTTATTATATACCTTTAAGTTCAAACGAGAATGCTAAAGTTCCTAAGCTATTATTTCCCAAATAAGTAATTAATTTACTTAAATCGAATTTCAATCATAAGAAATTCAAATTATAAGTTTGACCATAATTAAAATTATATTATCAAAGGCTACACGTATATAATCACAGATTTTGCCAAGGCTATACAGTATTAATTTTCCTATTTATTTCAAACAAAATATATTAAATTGCAATAAAATAAAATAAAATGAAACAATATCCTTTTTTTATTGAAACTTTTCCATGCAAAAAAAATGCTGTCAATTGAACTTGATGTACATATTTCATTAAGTTAATTAATGATGCAAAACATATTAGTAAATGATATTTTATGTAAATATTCTTATCGTTTGCTAAATTATTTTTCTGTGCTTTATCAGTAGGAGGTTCAAAAAAAGTACAAAGTTATCTAGAACATCCCTAACATTTAAAAATCTTCACCACCATAGAAACTTTTTTAATGTAACCTCTTTAGTGCTTTTGACAATATATATTTTTATAATGTAACCTTACGACGTTTGACATAATTGTCAGCAATTGACAGATACGCATACACCTCTATTTTTATTGATTCAATGTGTTTTTTATTCATATTTCATAAAATATATTATATTGTGCATTCGTTTTCTATATTAACTATAAGTGTGGGATGTTTTGAACACGTCCGCCAGCACAATTTACCTTAAATCGTGTATGCCAGTTTTTTTTTAACGTATTAATGTATAGTTAACAGAAATGCTTGGATTTGAATGTAATTCTACATATAGGTTTAATAATTACATAGGTAAAGTATCATTATTATATAAGTTGTTGTTATAAAGAGTAAGTATTGAGGTTTTTACTACCGGAATGTTTATTCTACTAACGTAGAATCAACATTCCGGTGTTAGATTCATCACCAACCAAGAGACTTGACGAAACAAAGAGCTTGTTAGGCTTACTTAAATAAAGAATATATTTATTGTTCCTTTGATTTTGATCGCGATGGTGTTGTACAAATTATCTGAAGATGTTTTTTGCAGCTTTTACGTCAATTGAAACGTCAATCAAAATTTTCGATTCTTACCATTAATTAAGCACTGTAATTACCTCGGAGGCTTCATCGAATCTGCCAAAAAGCTCGTTCAGTAATTCCACCATCCGTAATGGCGATAAAGTTGTCGATATTTTTGTGTAGTTAACAACGTCGGCATATAATATACTCACGTTATCATGCTCTTCAACATAAAGTTGACTGAAATAAGATTTCTCATTTAAAATAAAGTTTTTAATTTCTTACCAAGTAATCTATAACTTCATCTTCAAACTTGATTTCGTCTGCAAAATTTAAATACGATGGAATAACACTGAAATGTAAGTACTATCCCAAAGTTATTACGTAGTCATTGAAACCGAAGTTGGAGCTAGTTTAAACTCTACAATATTATGAGTGATTTCTACAGAAATTTAATGTCGTTTTTTTTTTGATAGCGGTAAGAAATTTACATAATTTACAGTGTTTTAGGTGAACGATAAATTTACCTTCTTCATATAAGATTTACCTTCTAATTTTATGTTAAAGGTGTCGGCAAAAATTTTTTTTGTTTCATATTAATAACATTTATAACTTCACTATAGCACTGAAGAAAATTTTTGTGAAATAATAATTCTGCTAATAGCTCAATTATACTTTAATATTATAAATAAAACATAGACTGAATATTAAAAAAAATCTAATTATGAAGACACAGAAAAATTCTTACAACGACTGGCATAGAAATCAATTAAATAAGTTTAAATGAAAGTAAATAGGATAATTCTCACGCACATATACACACACTCGCAAGTACCCTCGCAAGAAGTCACAAACACACGCACACACTCATACACACGTACTCAGTCACACAAACACACACACACACACACAGGCATTCACCATTATATTCCATATACGAGTACACGTACCATGTTAGAATGATTAAACTAGTGTTGTTAAAGTTAAGATTTGTAAGTTTACTTTTTCTTTGGCTACTCTTAAAACGTAAATGATATGCTTGAGCTGATTCTTCTGTCACGAGCACATACTTACTGCTTATTTGAAGGGCCCTACCATGGAAACAGTATTGTAAAACCAATGGAAAGAACAATAAACGATTTTTCAATAAAAAAAATAATAAAAAATAATAAAAACGTGTCCAAGTAGAAACTTAGAGAGCAGAAGTTCTAGTTAATTTTAAATTTGGTAAAATTTCTGTGATGGCTTAGTTAAATAATTAAGAGCTGATTTAACTACAAGTTCCATTAATATTTTTTCTATTGTGATGATTTTTTGCATATTTTTAAACAATAACTCATTAATTTGGCATTGAAAAGAAGGATAATAAATAGAAGAAATAATATCGTTACATGTCAACATGCGTTTTTTTATTGGTGACAGCGTTTAACTCTGATCTTATCTGATGGTAAGTGATGATACAGTCTAAGATGGAAGCGCCCTAAGCTGATAAGATCCAAAATGAGTTCCGGTAGATGTAATTAAACTCATATTGTTTTTACACAGCATCGTAGCGGAACATGAATCTCTTTGCTAAGCGTTACGTCTTTACTGGTAAGGTGGTTACTAGCCACGGTCGAAGTCTCCCACCAGTCCAGAAACAGACAAATTAGAAAATACCATTTCCTGAATTCGCACTACCGGAATCGAACCCGGAACCTCTGCTAGTAAAGCGAGAACTTGTAGCATTGCACCAGTGAGGCCGTCGAGGCTGTTTTGCGAATAACGCGTCAAAGGTACTAGTACTCGCTTCGCTAACAGAGGTCTTGGATTCGATTCCCGGCAGGATAAGTTTAGATAATCTTAATTTCTAAATTGTCTGTGTAGTGGCTAGCAAGACGCTTCGGTCGCGGCTAGTATTTAACATATTATTTTAATAGACATGGTAATGCGTAATATTGGAAGGGTTTTGGAACTCTGAAATGAAGTTTAATAGTGAAGTGGAATGTCAAACTGGCCAAAACTCATAGAATAGTATTTTTAAAATTTTAGTTGTGAATCCTTGCTTGTGAAATGGTACGAGTATTAGCTACGCTAGCAGAGGTGTCAATGTCAATTCCCGGCAAGACCGATAAAAGGGATTGCTTTTCCTAGTTTGTCTGAGTCTGGACTAATGCCTTTGAATTTGGTTAGTTAATACCCTACCAGAAATATATTTGCGTTCCAATAGGATGCTGTGTAGAAGTCATAAATTATTATTAATATCTAAATTACTTTTTACCAGGTTTTCGTGCCTCTATCTAAAACTCTATAGGCACATACCACCAGGTGAGATCACAGTCAAATGCTAACCTATCAGCAATAATAAAACGCTATTTAACATAACATGTAACGATGAATTCTCTTTTAACTCATTATTTCTCTTTCATTTCGCCAAATTATGGTGTTATTATTTAAAAAAATAAAATGCAAAAATCGTCACAATATAAAAAATCCTTTATGGAGCTAGTAATTAAATTAACTCTTAATAACTTAATTAAGCAACCATAAAATAAATCTTTAAATTGTTGTTTTTATTTATAATATTAAAGTGTAATTTAAGCTGTTACCAATATTATTTGTTCACAAAAATATTCTTTAATACTCTATTGAAGTTAAAGAAAGAGAAAATAAATCTGGTAGATTAGATATAATTATATATCACTAGATATAAAGAAAGAAATAAAACTTTATTCAGAGCAATGTTATACATTTTAACTGTATATGTTTTTTTAATTAATTTATTGATTGATTCATCTAACGTTGAATGCTTTTACAAGTAACTGACGTCTGGGAAGTATATAAAAAATTCATATCTAAAAATATTTTCTTAGGAAGAGGAAAGTGGTTTTAAAATAGTAATGCTATTAGTAATACCGAACTCTTTATATGATAAAAGTATTAAAATGTATTTACCTAAAAGACTTCATGTTGTAGCTCTGGCTATGAGACCGTATATTCAAAAACATGTTCCTTATATCGTGTCTCACTCTTGAAACTATGTGTTCCGGTAAAATACTTAACATGAGACGTTCCTGGAATTGATTTTGAATAATTATATATGTTACTAATTATTTTCTGCGGTGTCACCAGCATAGTTCATGGTCCCGAGGCAATACGGGGTAAAGCGTTCTAAGTGAAAGATTTATTCGTAAAAATATTATCGTTACTTCGATAACATCAAATTCTTCCATACATTTGTATGTGACTTAACTACGAAATGGGTGGACCGATGTTGATGAAATTTCTTGGGTGTGTTCAAGGTTGGTTTAGATCAACAATTCGATCTTATAAATTACGTATTTTTCATATTTATACCCCATACTATTCTCCGTACAGACTTTAAGTGTCGTCTTAATTTTACACACACACTTTATTGTAAATTAATACAAGACAATTTAATGATTACACATTGTAAACTACAAAACTATTTAAAGAGTAACAACTGAGTTTCTTGCCGGTTTCTTCCCAACGGAATCAACTTTCCGAATCGGTGGAAGATGTTTTACCAACGGACAGACTATTGATGATTTAGAAGTACTTTTTGAGCCTACTTGAATAAAGAATATTTTGATTTTGAGACATGAATAAAAGAAAAACTTACAATTAACATAAAACAAATGTACATTTTTACAGCCAACGTTTCTTATTTGATGGTAAATGGTTATAATGTCGCGTTGACCTAATAAGACGCAATTTACCTCTTACATTATACCGGAACGCATCATTTGGTGGTAATTTACCATGGCTGAAGCCTTCTAACTATCAGAAACCGACCTATTTCGTTAGAGAGACAATTGATGAAATTCATTATAAAGTTATAAGTAAATAGCCGCCCATTAATGCCCTACTCTACTGGGCACAGGACTCCTCACTCATACGAGAGAGATATGTTAAAGCAAAACCCACCACGCTGTTCCAATGGGGGTTGGTAGGCATAGCACACAAGTGCATTTTCTATTAGTTCACTCTCATAGTCCGATGTGACGGGAATCTGACACGACCGGAGAGAGATCAGGTGCAGGACCAACAGCTTAACGTGGTCTTCGAGGCGTGGGGGTGGACTACACCTTCCCAATTTCAGGCAAATTAAAAAAAAAAACTTAATAGAAAACTCAATATCCATTTTTAAAACGGCTCGAACAGGGACTCGAAACCAGGACCTCACGTCTGTGGCGGAATATGCTAACCAGTACACCATGGAGGCAGTTCATTTATATAGCTATAATTATAGTATAATTTTGTGTACCTCTTGATCCTTTACAAATTTCAAGCGTAATGTACTCTCCACACAAGCTCGTCTGTCCAAGAAGGATCGTCGCGTTACTATCTCATTCATGAGCCTGAAATATATACCCATGAGGTTGACGCCGATTAAATAAATAATTTCACACGCTACCTAGAACGAAGAGGTATGTAATTAATAATACTTAATATTCTAAATTAGCAAAAACAATCAAAAAATCGGGAGTTGCTTATACAAAGATTATTACCACGATTTTGTTCAACATAAGTGTAATTTATTACAAGTTAGTTCAAACCGTCGTTGCGTCAATATGGTTTATATTTTTAAGGTATCACTTGTATGGTTAGGATTGTAAGATTCCGTAGATATTTCGCATTAAAAATTGACATATACTGTCATAATATCTGTCAGTGGATATTCCGTCAAAATGTATCCAGTATATTTAGTTTTATTTTGACGTTACAGACAAACATTTTTCTTTTATTAGATGTGACTAAATATTAATATAAACAAAAATCTATACATTTTTGTAAATACATTGGTATGTATCAATGTCATATTATCGACTTAGTAAATATCTTAAGTCGGTTTTACGGTGATTATCCAATATCGATCAATACTGACACTTCTTACAAATTAGTCAGGCGCAAAGATTTTACTTTCGAATGTCTTTCAATTCATTTAAATGCAAATAAAACAATAACCTACAAGCTTGAATAACTTTTAATATCAAATGAAATGATTTTGAAATTATGATTGAAAAACTACGATCATGTGTTAATATATTTTTCTTTTTAGATAACTTTAAGATATCACTAATTTCAATTTATGTAGTAAAACATGACTGATCACGTCAATAAATGCAAGGGCGGAAAAACACAGTCCTGTGGGATTAAGCAATGACGGTGACAATCTTCCAATTAATATATAAATGTATAACTATAAAGAAAAGCTGTAATCAGATCTGTGGTTTAAGGTTTTCTTCATGTTATATACTTAAGTAATTCTTAAAAATCTTTTTAGAAGTATCTGCACCCCTTACCACGACTCCAACATTTGGACTTTCGAAATACGTAAAAAATGCGAAGACGAAAGTGTAGACAATGCTGACAATCACACCCAAGAAGATAGCCAGAAAATTGTTCCTCATTGGTAGAAATATGTACACGGATAGCAAAGCCATTGTTGAATATGCTGGTCGTAGAAGCATACCTTCATAGGAGGTGAAAATAGCGACTGCTATATCTGAAATTACAATAAAAACTTTCTTTTGTAATGTAAGTAACAGCCCATAAACGTCCTACTAGGTATAGACCTCCTCACTTATAGGAGAGAAGGTTTCAGAGCATAGACCCACCTCGCTGCTCCACAGCATGTTAGCAGGGATAGTGCACAAGTGTATTCTCTATTCATTAACTCTCATAGTCCGGCGTGACGGCAAACCGACACAATCGGGGAGAAAATAAGCGCAGGACCGACGGCTTAATGTGCTCTCCCAGGCACGGGGTGGAGCACATCGTCACATTATGTTTTTAATGTAATGATTTAAACAATATTTATTGTCAATATTTATAAAGCTACTTATTTTTACAGACATTTCTTTCTATTAGTCTGTATAAATGTAGTTAAGGTAAGTAGCAGCCCATTAATGTATCACAGTTGGGCACAAGTCTCCTCACTCATACGAGAGAGGGTTGTTAGAGCATAGACCCACCACGCTGCTCCATTGCGGGTTGGTAGGCATAGTACATAAGTGCACTCTCTGTTCCTTCACTCTCATAGTCCAATGTGACGGGAATGCGACACGACCAGGGAGAGATTAGGTGCAGGACCGACTGCATAACGTGCTCTCCGGGGGATGGAGTACTCTGCCAACTTCCTAACTTCGGGCAAATATCAAGAAAATCTTAATAGGAAACTCAATAGCCATTTTTGAGTTAGCCCTACTAGGGACTCAAACCCAGGACCTCATGTCTGTGGCCGAACATGCTAACTACTAGACCAATGAGGCTGTTTAAAATAAATCTAGTCGCATATCATGAAATATTTGTTGTCCATGTCCGTTATAGACTTTGAAACCATCCAACTGGTGTTCTCTAAACTGTTAACATTAGTAAGATAATAATGAGTAAGTGGAAATAAAGATTTCGCAATTGACTGGAAACTTAGCAATGTGAGTCCTATATGATATAAAACACCTAAGGTGAAACAATAATTGTAGCGATTTAAATAATTCTATCGTGGTTAACATTTAACAAAAATATACATACTTAAAGAACAGATGTTAAAATATTATAAACATTAACACATACTTTTTTAATAGGTTGTAACGTTTATTATAAATAAATATGATAAAGTTTGATAAGCGTAGGTTATTTCCCAGTGGAGGGTCATTGATACACGTGAATCAAATAAAAGAATTAATACTTTATTTCTTTGATAACCTGGACATAAAATTTCCCGAAATAGCTACGTACGTCTATTATATTGCATGAAACATGCTGGAGTACACAATAAAATTGCATTAATATCAAGTGTTATCCACTCAAAGTTTAAAAAAATGGATTTGTATATATTTGGAAGGGAAAAATGGTTTTATTAATAGATCAAGATTTGGTTAGATCTGTCATATAATTTTTATTATAATAAAGGACCCACGTTTACATACACACATATACTCTTTCTCTCTCTTACACACACAAACGCGGGCATACACACACCCATACATACACAAACACACACACACACACTCACGCACTCACTCAATAGTTATAATTAATGCTGTGTAAAAATTTAAATTAACATTTTAACTTTTATATACATTGTGAAGAGAACATCGTTGATCAATGTAACACAGTTGTAAACTTCTGTGGGGTCATAGTTATTTTGTTTATTGTAAATTTTAAACTATTCCAAATAAAGTTATTTTCTATTTGTAATTGTAACTGCTGGTAGACTCTACAGGCATTCATTTGCCCGATTTATATTATTTACTAAGACCAAATAAACTTGGTTATTGTGAGGCGTAGCAAGAATTTTCAGCCACTTTATGATGTATGATTTTGTATTGTATTACAAAGTCCCTTTCAGAACGGCATCATAAATTAAACGCTGACGCATCTAGGTCATAATATTTCCATGAAGTAGATGTATATTAAATACTTTTATCTGATAAGACAAAACAAGCATTTAATAATTTTGTAGTATGGTGGTACATTTAAACAGTTAGATACGCGTTGTCTTTAAAAATGCTTTTACTGTGATCATCTATGATCATAACATGTTAACGGGTATAAACTTGGATAATTTATTTCTTATAATTACCGGAAATCAAATCGAAGCCTTTTATTAGCCCAGCTTAATTTTCTTAGATTTTTACGCTAACTTAATCTAAGTAAAAGTTAATCAAAACGTTGAATACAATGTAGCATTGTACATTTAATAGAAACAGAAATCTTGTTAGTAAATTCAATTACAAATATGTACGTAAATTAAGTTTGTATGGCAGTAAAGTTTGTATTTATAGTGTAGGCTAAAATTGTGCAAATACTTCTCTATATATCGAATATCACTTTATAATTATATTATTAACCTTAAAATATTTTTACGTACGACTTTGTAGAGGGAAGGAAGGTCTCTCAGTAAACGAGACCTTGGCTTACTCTTGAAATCCATTCCAACCCCCATTCTATTCTAACTTAATTTTATTCAGGCAACAAAAAGGCACCATTGAAAATTATTTCATCGAAATAAAATGGCACATATCAACGAATTGATTATCTGAAAATGCACTTTAACACAATTACTATATTTCGGTTTAATTTATAGTAATTACTATAAAATTATTAACATTTCATTTATATTACCCATCATTTACTTGTATTGAAGCAATTTGGTGTTTTTGTTTTCAAGAGTACGAAACTTCAAAATGTATCGCTCATTTTACAGAATGGATTTTAAGAAAAAGGCAGCGTTTAAATTAAGGAAATTATTAATATATATGCTATAACAACAATTGTTTATTACCTGAAAATACAAGGTCTGTCGTTAGAATAAATGTAAACAGGATAGGTATCCAAAACCAACGTTTTTTCAGTGGATTGTAGACCCATTTGCAAGAGGATAAAGCAGGAATACCTATTCTTAGGATATACATTGCCATTGATAGGTATGTAGACCTCCATTGTATTTGCTGTAAAGAAAAAGTATCCAATTATTCTATTTTTACATAATAATGTCTAAACATGTGGCTCTATTTGTTTATAAATATAAAAACTTTTCACAACAAAAGATTTGTTTGAAAACAGTGTTAAATTTATAGAAATATTTTTAAACTTACCTCATTATATGTGTAAGCTATAACTAAAACAATGTGTATAGTCGAAAAAAACACAAGTAGTGACACGTAAATATAAATAAGAGTTTCACGTAACTTGTCATCGTACTTTCGATATAAGCCTTCTAAATCCTTCTGATAAAATTGGTCCTGCAACAAAAACTTTAATGTTATAATTTGTGCTATCGCTTATTTTTGAAGTTTATATAAAGGATCACGAAAATAAACTTTAAAGAACAGAAAACTTCACACATTACCCCCGAAATATTGAGAAAGGTTATTGGATTAAGCTTAAAAAAAACCTCTTAAATATTGTCAAATTAAATGTTCATTGACGTCAATAATGGCATATAAATATTGACTTTTTCATATTGAACTATAAGTTATATTTATTTTTCTCGCACTTCTATGCTAAATAAAACTTAATGATTGGTAAAGTTGCGTAGTTTCCGATTCCGTGGCGATATCGACTAATCCGTACTAAATGATTGACTACATTGCAAAAAGTGTCAATTCAATTCAATCATCTTAAAGTTGGAAAGAAGATCTCGTAAGTACATCCATAAAAACATTTCAAATTTTATATACATATGGCGCAGTGGTGTGAGTACTCGCTTTGCTAGCGCAGGTCCCGGTTTCGATCCCCACTAGGGCAAATTTATGAAATTATATTATTTGTCTATTTATGAAATTATATTATTTGTCTGGACTGGTGGGAGGTTTCGGCTGTGGCTAGTTACCATGCTACCACCAAAGTCGTAGTAGCAAGCAAAGAGATTTGTGATTCGGTACGATGCTGTGAAGAAACCATAAGAGGTAGATTGCCTCTTACCAGATTAGACCGCTTCACCATCAGGATTGATCACAGTCAAGCGCTAAAAAAATAATTGCTACTAGCAATAAAAACATTCATAATTCTAGTCCTGTATTTCATAATAACGTCCTTGAAGAACCTCAGAATGTCCTCTTACCCTTATACTATTTGGGTTGCAATTTATTTTAATGAATGTAGAATTGCGTATGCAGAATTCCCCCGATAAATTATAAAAAAAACTCAATCGAATGTGTCAGTCTTAATGATGTCGGATCATTAAGAGTCTCATAATAATTGGAACGTGGTATTTTTAATATACATTTAAAGCAAATATGTCATATTTTATGGCTCTACAAAAGTTATTACAAATATATCATACTATATTCAATTCATATAGTTCAATAGTAGTCACTGAATGACCATATCTGGGTTCTACTAGAGCTAATTTTCGATTGAGCAAACGTCATTTATTATAACTAATTCCTACTTTTTTTTGCGCTGGGAAATTCCATCGGGAGTGTGGGACTCATTGATAACAGAATACCCACTAAAACCCAGCGGATCCCTCCCCACCCATGAGTGAGATCACTAGAGGTTCCCTAACTGCATTCCACTCTAGTGACCCGGATGGTACCGACTATGAAGATCTATCACTCAATAGAGTGTGGCATGAAGTGCATAAGTGCGACTTCTGCCACCAAGCCTCCTCCGACGGCGAGGAAAAGCTCCAGCCTCTTGCTCCCTTATCCTCCCATTTGCCTCCTTCAACGAGATGACGGTCTCGCAAAAGAAGGAACCCCTCCACCCAACTTCACTGGAGAGCATTACCCCAATTATGCTGTCCAGTGAAAGATCTCCTCTAACCGGCGACAACAATATATGCCGCTGGGGTGCCCACGCTGGACACTCCGCCAGGGTATGGTGCGCCGTATCTACAGGAGCACCACACTCATACACCCGACTGAGTTTGTGTCTGTGGACTCTTCTCAGATCAGGGCGCGAACAACCCTCGTAACATTTGATTGTAAGTTGTCTTTAATGTTATCATCAGTTTATTTAAATAACGACAAGGAATCTCTACTTATGAATCGAGTATTTGCAACATTACACAAACTAAAAATTTCGTAACAACATAGGAGATTTCTATCGGGAAATCCACGATACAGACAAGGGCAACGCACTTTTATTGCACTGCTAATATATAACAAAGGAGATGGTCCAACTTTATAAAAAAGACATTGATAATTGGTGTCAATTACATTATCCTTTATATGATAAAGCAAATTGTGATAACACAAACACAGTCTAAACTCTCTGTAACCAACTTCTATCTAGAAAGAACCAGACTATTATTAATACAATTAACATATTTACACGATAATTTACACTCTTTAACTGATGTTTTTGTAAAAATCTATTAATTTGAACTAAGAGAAGTACCACTCCACCTCACCAAATCTCAGAAACTTGCTACGTAGACGCCCACTAAGATCGGCTTTACTGATATACTCACGGGATCGGAATATATAAGAGAAACACGATCACTCACTGCGAAATCTTCATGAATGTTTGCTCGATAAACTTGAAATTTGGCAAACCTATTCCTTTCATGACGTACACATTCACAAACATATGGGTTACCCCATATTCCCACGGGATCCCAAAGAAAACAGCTAGTAAAAGCGGCGCGAGATCATGTTGTGAAAATTATCGGGGGATATTCATATTTTATGATTGTCTAACGGTTAAATCGCTTAATATTAAGTTTCTTTATTTATTGACGAAAATATATTTAAAAGACTGCTGTTCTTAATATTATTATTTTACGAGGCAACCATATTTTAAGTAATTTTGTAATACATACAAATTAGTAGGCAATAAAGACATTGTAAAGTTTTAATCCAGTGTCTTTTCGTTTTACTTGCTCATGTTAACTTAATTATAAATAATTTGTTTGATAATATATTCAGTTCTAATTCAAAAATTCTTTATTCAATGAAGCTTTTCCCCGCACTTTTGTATCGTCAAATACATTTTTTTCCACATATCATTACAATGTATTACTAACTATGATATTAAAGAACGACTAAGAATTTTAATTTACAAGGGTTATTTCACGCCCTGTTTTGAGAAGAGCCCATAACAAACTCAGTCGGGTGTTCCTTGTTTTTTCATCGTCATTACGATATATATTCTTAATTTATTCTATTTGATCTGAAGCAATTCATTCACTCTCACGCCGTTTTATCTACTAAGTAGTCCTTCAAATTATAGAACGATTTCTCAACTAGTTTCCTTTTAATAAAAGATTTTAATTTTAGTGACATATTATATTAAGATACCTGAATCACTTCTGGGTTTGTCTCCACATAGTTTTAAGAAGTATGTTAAAAATGTCCTAATAAAAAAGGCATATTATAATGTGGAAGATTATTTAAGCGACAAAGATGTTTGGACATGATTCCAGTTGCATATGACGGCTAAACACATTGTAACCTACAAAAAAAAGCTATGTTAAAAGGAGTAACCGTTGAGTTTCTTGCCGGCTTCTTCTCAGCGGAATCAACTTTCCGAACCGGTGGTAGATTTGTTACCAACGGACAGACTACTGACGATTCAAAAGTGCTTTTTGAGCCTACTTGAATAAAGAATATTTTGATTTGATTTGATTTGATATTTGTAACTTCTTAAGGGAACTTGTTATTGAAACGTTAACAGTTACCCTTCAATGAGTTGTTAATATGATGTAGCCTAATAGAATTTATAATAAGTTTATTTTTGTGATGCATTCACTTTTACTCGTATCGTATCGAATTTGAGAGTGTATTATTGTTTGACATTACAATAACTTTATAGACCTATAAAAACAACCAAAACGTACCTATGTAACTTGGTAATTATATTTTTAAATACTCAGAAAGGCCCCAGGTATAATAAATACTCTTAAAGTAAAAGAATTAAAATTTTTAGTAATTTTAATGCTCTTATTCAATCATTGCCAAAAGAATAATCTACATCAACGCTCCAAGATATCTTAATTTAATAAGAAATCGATGTTTCATAGCGGATAAGGGTTTAGTGCCTTGAATATAGAGATAGTAAGTTCACTAGTCCTCAGAATATATCCTGATAAAACTTGTATTTTTTGGTATTAGATGTGCATTTTTGTTTACGGAATTTTTATTTTGAGCTTTCATAATTATCTATAGAACAAGGTTGCACTAGTGTTTGCTAAATCCAATCGGTCTGGAGTAGATATTTCGAGAAATAGTTACACCTGTGTTCTATGTTTGCCAAGTACATACTCGTCACCCCAGCAAAACATTTGTAATGATAAATAATATGTTATTTGCAAATTTAAACATGAATTGTACGATAATAAGATTTGTTCGAGCTTATCAGCTTTAAGTTCGAACATTTGTAATGAAATATTAATTCTTATCAAAGGATTAGCCGGTAATCTAATGAAATAAAATGTTAATTTAAGTGTTGTCATGTCATTTTATAAAAGTACAAGGTTTATTAAACACTCAGAAAGTTTAAATTCTTTATATAATTGTATGCTTAATAATTTTTTTTTGTTTATTTTGATTAAGGCAAGAATTGTATCTTCGCTTCATTATAAGAGGTCCTGGGTTTGACTTGGTGAAAATTTATAAGATTTTAGTGACAATAGTATGTTTAATTATTGATTTTATTCAACTATAGATTAGAGACTAATGTACCAATTATACAAATATTTGTAGTAACAGACTAGTACGCTTCTTCGACTTCGGCTACTTATTACCTCACCAAAAAGTCTTGAAACCGATTTTGAAATCTATTAGCTTGTTTTAAAATAACAATTAAATCAAATAACAAATAAAGTTTATCTAAATAAGTTAAAGGTGCTCGTCTACTATTCGATCAAGCGATTTCTTAGCACGTCAATTCGTGTGTCTACATCTAGTTTATCTGAAATATTTATTAATTCATTGATTTTTGGCGGTGTAATATATTTTATGAATTCACCCTTAAATACTTCCAATTCCATTGTTTTCCACCATTCTGTTCTGATTCTTGGGTTCTGAACTCGTGAAGGGATGATAAGACACTAGTCGCTCGACCAGAGTTCATGGAATAGCGCGCCAGCAACTCCAAGGCCCCCACTTGCAGCACCACAGAACCCGTTGTCCTCGACCATGACCCATCCTCCTGTTATAAAAATACATTAAATTTACAAAGGATCAAAAGATTTATTCACACGCAGTGGAAGTGAAACCTTTTAATATTTCGGCTTCAAGATAATGAGACGAATGTAGAATGTTGACAAGAGGATAATTGCAGGTTTGAGTAATGATTTAATTTTTACTCCCCCTATGCCTTGATAAACACGAGTGGAGGCGGTACGAAGCAGAGCACAAACAGATAAATATATGAATCTGTTTCTTATTCGTTTCATTGACTTTCAAATCACAGCGAAGCTAAAGAAGTTTTCACCGCAAAACAATATTATGGATTTTTCTGATAAACAATTTTACACGTATGCAGAAAATAATTAAAGCCCTCGTAAAAAGGTAAAAAAGCAACCTCCTCACTCATGGGAGAGAGGGCTTTTAGAGCATAGACCAACCTCGTAGCTCCACTACCCACCATTACAGAAGTGTATGCGCTAAGACAAGGCACTCCTTATTCCTTCACTCTTATAGTTCAATGGGACGATATCCGTTCAGGCGTAGGAGCAACTGCTTTAGGTGCTTTCCGAGGAAAGGGGGTGGAAGGCACCGTCAACTTCCCATCTTCGGGCAAATGCTAGAAATTCCTTAACAAAAACTCGAACCTAGGACCTCAAGTCTGTAGCCAAACAAGCTGACGACTAGATGTATAGGGTAATTTTTTGTATACAGTTAAACTACCTCATTGATTGAGTGGTTATGTTTGACTATAGATACGAGGTCCTAAGTTCGAGTCCCGGGTCGAGCCAATTATAAAAAACCAATACTGAGCTCTATTAAGATTTTCTCAATATTTGCCCGACATTGGGAAGTTGGCGGTGTGCTCCACACCCGTGTCTCGGAGAGCATGTGAAGCCGTCGGTCCTACGTCTGATCTCCAGCCGTGTCGGAATCCCGTCACATCGGACTATGAGAGTGAAGGAATAGAGAGTGCACTTGTGTACTGAGCATGCCAATCCGCAGTGGAGCAACGTGGTGAGTCTATGCTCTAAAACACGCTCTCATATGAGTAAGGAGGCCTGTGCCCAGCAGTGGGTCGTTACCTTTGAATACAATGTTTTTTTTGTTATACATAATGTATTTCATTTTTTCTGTGATCCATGCCCTAGATTGATGAATTTACCAATTTATTTTTTAGCTTTTAGTACTTTATTTAGATCATAATTATCTTTATCTTCTTTAACATAAAAAAAACAGTTTACTCATTACAACGCTTCTACATATTTAAATACTTTCATGGAGATGCAAGTACAATATATTTTTAATGTTTGACAATAGTCGAAAGAATGCTTTTCCTAGCAAAAAGACTCTGAACAATTTTAGGAATGACTTCTTGTGTTCCGTGATAAAAATCTAAACACGCAAAGCATTTAGCCTTCACGGCTACTTCGTAAATCAATTTGTTTATCTACAATATCGAAAAAATTGCTGATTATAAAATGTTGGGTCAGGTCGGTAAATAAAAATTAGTAGTAATCCAACTATAAGCAAGTTATACATAATAAAATAATAAACATCGACTTTGACAAAGATTGAATTAATTGCTCTACATTTATGTAGATACAATTTAGGTAAATGAAATAATTATAGGGTAATAAATAAAAAATACAAAAAAACGGGTTGCCTGCCGTTTAATAATACATTTATTATGAATTAGTTGACCCGACAGACTTCATAACGCCTCACAATCAATAAATAAAAAAGCTGAATGATAATCGCAGAAAGTTACAACTTTTGTAAACAATGTGGTCAAACTTAGCCGGAACAAAAACAATGTTTAATTCTTAAAAGAAAAAAACGTGACTTTTAAGCCCAGATTTTTTTATTTTCTGACATCTTACCTGCTGGTAAGTGATGGTACAGTCTAAGGTGGAAGCGCGCTAATTTGGCAAGAGGCGATACACTCCTTACAGTTTCTACACAGCATCGTACCGGAACACAAATTTCTTTGTTTTGCGATACGTTTTTGCTGGTAGGGTGGTAACTATCCACGGCCGAAGCTTCCCACCAGACCAGACTCAGACAAATTAGAAAATACAATTTCCTAAATTCGTCCTACCGGGGATCGACCCCGGGACATCTGCTAACAAAGCGAGTACTCGCACCACTGCGCCAACCTGTCCATCGACAAGACCAGATTCCCTCCAAAGGCCGTAAAACATTATAGTTCCGATCTGAAGTTGTTGGTTATCAATGTAAAATAAAAACAAAAATACTCTATTAAATTTAATTTGATTTCTGAGCGACGGAACAAAAATCAATTGTTAAATAGATAAGAATAATTTCTAAGGGAAAGCAAAATAGTTGTTTTTACTACATTCCAGAGATTTTTTTCATATTTTCTCATCTTTGAAACCTTTCCTTGCCTTCCACAAATATATCAAAATTAGCCAAATCAGTTCAACCGCTCTCGTATTATAGCGAGACTAACGAAAAGCAATTGATTTATATATATAGATAATATTAATATACATATTAAATAGCATTACATAGAGATCTAAAGCTGTACGTTTTTTGAATATGACGGATAATAAAGATTTTTTTACTAACGAAAGTCAGATTATTTCTATCCATATTACGAAGTCGGATAGAACTATTTATACTCTTTTTTCATAAATTTCTTCGTAATATTCATAATCTTCGTAATGGATTTCAAGAAACATTCCTTCACTAACATATGTATCTGCCAGGATACATATACAGTAAAGAAGCTGGAAAAACTGTTAAATCATCGAGTTTTTCTGTAATGAACTTAAGGTACTTCTCATTAAGTATACAATTGGCAGCGCAAGTTCTGAAGTGAACGTATTTCAAAGGTTCTTGCTACTAAACTTGAAGCTTTGTCTCGTATTGCAACTTTGACACCCAGTTTACTGCACAAATCTAGGAAATGATAGAACAACATAGTTAGATCTAAACCCAAGCTTAAGCTTACATGGAGACTTAGTTAATAGGGACCAAAGTTAGGAAACGGATTTCTAATCAATTATAACATAAAATTGAACTTGTGACAAGTTACATTAGATTAATTTGTTTTAGTAACTTAACTTTATACATTTCTGTGATCTTTTCCTATTCATTAATAGAAGATAATAAGTAGATAAATAGATAATATGCTTAATAATAGATAATTGCTTTTAGAGTGCAATTCGGCGGCAAAATTATCGCTTATTAGCGATCTCTTCCAGACAACTCTGTAATAAGTAACATGAAAAGCTTTTTTGTAATCAACATTACTACTGTACTGTTATGGATGTCTTCAAAATCATGCAACAAATAATGTTAATTCTAGTTTTGTTTGTGTAATCTATAAAAAGTCAAAACTTTTGAAAACTGGAGCAGGTAAAATGTATGCGTTTGTTGTAAGATTAATCTAATCTATATCTGCTATGTCAGGAATCGATCCCAAGTCCTTTGGTAGCGGACCGAATACTCCGACATTTACATATACCAACGCAACATCCATTACTATAAACTTAAATGTCATATAAAGTAGATTCCCATTAGCTTTCCCCTTACTGTGTGTATTAAAATCTCAATCAAGTTTTCATAAAAATAAATTTCTCTTAATAAATTCTGAAGATAATATAAAATATGTCAGTCGTAATTATCATCACTATACCAATTGGGGGGTTTCTTAACACCTTTCCTAAGTGTACTATATTTATACATTTGCAAACAAATGCCATAATATTCGCTAAATCATGGGACGTCCCAATCATTATCAGTATCACCTGATATTAATCGTGTATATTAAGTGGAAAAATGATTAACGATTGTATTGCGGAAATACAAATCGTATTTGCGTAATAACATATATTTAATAAAAATATGATATAAACACACGAAAATTTTGAATTTTTGACACACAAATTTATCAAAAAAAAAAAATAGTGATATACAATATATTTTTATTCAAACTTAATTTTAAATCAATCGATATTGTATTACAAATTAGGTTCGTCAACCACAAACTAAGCATCCAAATTAGTTACTATATTAAACATTGTACAGTATGTTACTATTATGTTTAGTTAATATAAGCATAAAGAGAATGGAAAGTTGATTTTACCTTCATAATATTATTCATAAAAGTCATGTTCCCTAACATATTATTCCCTAAAATAAACCTAAATTAAAGCAACTAACGAAATGTTTTCTAAACCTGTCTAATAGACTTTGAACACATTTTGTTATTTCAGAATATTAATCAAATACTTCTTAGTAAAATACTTCTTCTTAGCAGAAATAATACCAATCTAATAGATCTTAAACTAAATTCGTTATTATAGAATATCAACAATAACACTTTTGAATTATTTCACTAATAGTACATACCATGTTTGTCAGACAACTATGGACATTCTTGAATCAATTTGCAAAAGCAGGAACACAACACAACACAACTTCTCCAAACAAGCAAAGTTCACTCGACCACAGAACATCAATCACTGAGCTGGCTTAGGTATGAGTTGGTCAAGTGATAATTGTTGATTTGATAACAACCACTCGCTGAACGAAGGTAAAAACTCACGATAAAATTCTTTATCGTATCTTATTTCAAATAGTTAATGAATACTCCAATATATCTATCTAACATAAAATAAATCAATGAAGCACATTCTACACGATAGGTTTAATATTCCATCATTTTTCTTATTTAAAGGCAGGTACAAATAAATTTTATATATATACGAGTATCTTTTCAGCTTATTAAAACGTAATAAATCCGTCAAAACTCTACGATTATTTTTTTAAAAAAGCCAGATAAATTATGAAATTCCTTTATATGCTATCAAAAAAAAAACAATCAAACTCTTGTGTAATGTATTTTAGATACTTGCTTTAGAGAAAGAACTGAACATTATTCATTGAAAGTAGCAAATAAAGTCGTGAAATTTATCACTGATAAAATAACGATTATATTGTTAATATTTTTAGAAAATAGATAACGTATAACACATCAATTATTGCATTCTTGTTGATAAGATAATCGATGCTCTCCAAAATCACTATAACTTGATCAAAATCAACGTACAAAAGCTCTATGACTATTGAAATTCTTCTAATTGTTGCTGAAATGTATGAAAACATGTCTGACTTTTTTACTGATAATATTCTCTGTTAAAAGATTAATATATATTTTTTTAAATTATGTTATTGTCTGTAATAATGATCACCAGAAAACATCACAACGATTTATACTATAATTGACATTGTATGCAGAAGTTTGGAATTAAGTTTATTACCTTATAATTTAGAAGATATGTTAAATTAATTTTATACTTCAAGAACAATATATTAAAGAACAGATTTGTATTATAATATTTTATTTTAGCAAAACACGTTGTAGGAAGAGCGACCTTTTTATTTCTTACTCGTAAATAAGTAGAAGCGATTTTTCACAATGTTGGTTAATAATATTTACATTTATGATGAATCTGAAGAGCTTTAAAGCCTAATTTAATGAAGAATATTTTTAATGTGAAAAAATATGATCCGTAGTTGAAAACTTATAAAAATTTTCATACCTACTAAATAAAAGAAATTAGCTGACGTGGAATGTATTTTCAGACGTCAATATACCTAAGTTTATATAATTAGATGTACAAAAATACTAATATACCGTAACTTTATTGACGTTGAGCGTTTAATTACTGGTCTGCAATGAAATCCTCCTTTAAAATTTTTTGACATAAATATGACGATTTAAATGTTCTGAATCTATCCCCGTTGGCCGATTCTTTCCATCACGGCCAAGTTTTTTTTCCATCATCAGTGACGCAAAATTGAAGGAAGGAATTTTTGTAGGTCCGGAGATACGTGAGCTAATGAAAGAGGAAGCTTTTGATTCGTAGTTGAGCAAAGCAGAAAAAAGAACTTGGGTGGCTTTTGTGAAAGTTTGTCATAATTTTCTTGGGAATACAAAAAGTAAGCACTCTGCTTATAAAGCTTTAGGATGCAATATGTAACTCAAGATTCATTTTTTGGACTCTCATTTAGATTTCTTTCCTGAAAATCTTGGAGCCATATCAGATGAGCACGGTGAAAGGTTTCATCAGAATATAATGCAGATTGAAAAATGCTACAATAGGAAATGGTCAGCAGCAATGCTCGCTGATTTCTGTTGGTCAATTCGCCGAGAAACTCCTATAGAAACAATGAAAAGAAAAAAAACTACAAAATAAAAAAAAAATTGACCATATAATGAGAAAGCTGATTTATATAATTTGATCATTTTGTGACTATAACTTAGGATTTTTCAATGTAAAACTTAGACTGTAATATTTATTCATTTCGTTATAGTAATTGATGTTTTAATAATATTGTAGGTTAATTAAATAAATATTATATTGGTAATCTACGTGTGGCACTTAATTGTATAACAGATTCCGTCTTTAGAGCACAAAATATGAAGAAGTTATGCATGATGAAAACAAGGAGGAGAAAACCAGTCTTATATGACCTAATTATCGCTGTTTAATTTCTGACTGAATAATTGTTGGGAAATCTTCTATAATATTAGAAAAGTGATACCGTACATGTACACTCGTACTTATGTATCAAAACAGCAAAGCCAATTACAGTATCCTCCTACGAAAAGCAATTTTCTTAACGAATCACGGTTAAAGTCCGTGTGAACTTGTAAGTTACAAATTATACTGCCCAGTCTAATTGGTTCACAAATTCATTTACTCTGCTACTATTTAGAGCAAGGGTACCAAAATACGGTACGTGGATAACATTCGATTTGACGTAGTTCTGCTTCTCAAAGTGATGCATATTTAAATGCTCCTAGACCGTATTGACTAATTCTAAACAGAATTGTTCGAGATAACGTACATACCTCTATATATTTTTTGATGATGGAAGATTTGAACTTATTGAAGAGAAACCTGTTTTAGTAGATTTTATCTTAAGGGTATTGAATGAGGCTTTCGTCGATAAGTAAATGAGATGTTGTAGTTAACGCTGCACTATAATATTTAAATTCGTTATTTAATATAACGAAAAATTACAATACATTATTGGCAAAAATTATATATTATGTTATTACTCGAAGACTTTAGAAGAAAAACAAAATAGTTGTATTTCCTATTATTTTTTATCACCTAGATAAAACTTACAATTTTGTCAAATAGTCCATAGAGCACAGCTTTCTTTTCTCTCTTGCTGTTTAAATGCTGGGTAAAAATATATATCTAACTGTGTAACGTTGTACTTAAAAACAATATAACAAGTAGGAAGAAATAATAGTTGTTAGCGGTAACGCACGGTCCTTCGTACATCATTATTCGCTGCGCCGGATTCATTTTACCTGTTTGGTCTTCCAGTGCGCGTTTGTCATAAATCTGTGACCTGTGCGTCATAACGCCACGCTTAACCCGCTGAGGTGAGTTTCTACTTTTATAACTTGTGTCTCATCAGTCCTGTTTACTGCCGCTTTAGTGTTTGTCTAGTCGCTGGGCTAGGCGAGTCACTGGCAGAAAGCAGGACATGGCTATAGTGCCTGTCCTCCGGCATTTCAGGTTCACAGCAGTGTTAAGGAGTACCACCCGTGCATAGTAACTGTCTATGGTCGGAGTACCACGCGTGCTGAGTGACTCCACTTATTAGGTCCCTCAGCTTGGATGTTCCAGAGGAGAGTGTCCAGAGTATGCACCAATTGCAATCGCACCCCTGAACCTGGGTGCTGGATTCAGGCCAGTGGCGCATTCTTACCTACCACCAATGCTGGGTGGCAACCAGGTTTGATAGCCAATAAAAGATTCCCTTCAAAGAGTCTTTTATTGACCCACCCTATCTGCCGCGTAATAAAAGCTAGACCGCGACAACTTTATTAAAATGTACTACAAAGCATCACTGAGAGTTTTGTGACAATAAATCTTTATATTGTAATGTTATGTATTTGCTAGTTACATTAAATTACTTAAAAGGTAAATGAAGTTCTGAGTGAGATCTGTGTTTTTTATTAGCATCGAAATTATTTTCCGTCTCATCATCAAAGGTGTCTGCATCACTCTCAATCCAATGGCAAGTGTTAACGTTATAAAATGTATCGAAACATTGTGGCTACTAAGCAAAAATAAATTGATAGTTCCTCACGTAACATTTATAATATTCAGATTTAAGTGAAGTAGATAGTAGATATATGAGTCATTCATGTTTACGAGTATTAACGTAATATATTTTAGGATGCAACCACAATAGAAATTAGTATATAAATATAACTAGAATAATCTTAAACACTCTAACTCTAGGTACCTGTGATGAATTATTTGCATTTGTAGAAACAGTGTTTAGAAAATATTGAAGGGTGGTTTTTCTTGCAATGCTGTAATAATTTATTTAAGCTCCACCTATTGAGGAGTAAAAGAAATACTCAATAAATTTGGGCTCTGTTAGTAAATAGTATCCAAAACTGATGGCGGCATATGCCAATTTAAACTGCTTTCCAGAGTCTAGGTGTAATAACGCAAGTGTTCGCTTTGCTAATTGGTTGTGGGCTCAAATTTGTTAACTATTAATACATATCAATAAAGAAACAAGTTTAATTATCATAGAAAAAACTGATAAAGTTTTATAAGTCTCAAAACCTTGTTAGCATGACTACGAGAGATTTGTGAAAAGTTTCATCTGCCTCAAACACGTCGTTAGTATGACTACGAGAGATTTGTGAAAAGTTTCATCTGTCTCAAACACGTCGTTAGTATGACTACAAGAGATTTGTGAAAAGTTTCATCTGTCTCAAACACTTCGTTAGTATGACTACGAGAGATTTGTGAAAAGTTTCGTCTGCCTCAAACACGTCGTTATTGTGACTACGAGAAATTTGTGAAAAGTTTCATCTGTCTCAAACACGTCGTTAGTATGACTACGAGAGATTTGTGAAAAGTTTCATCTATCTCAAAGACGTCGTTAGTATGACTGCGGGACTTTTGTGAAAAGTTTCATCTGTCTCAAACATGTCGTTAGAATGACTACGAGATCTTTGTGAAAAGTTTCACCTGTCTCAAACACGTTGTTAGTATGACTAAGAGTACTTTGTGAAATTGTAAAGCGTTAACAGATTTCTATTTATTTATATTGGCCAATTACGTAAGGTTATGATATTCATGGCCTGATATTTGGATGCTAATTTTATTTGTATAAACATACAAATATTTTTATTTAGTTTTAAGTTTAATTTGAATTCTTTAAGTATAATGAGGGTACTTTTAAAAGGTAGCCATTAAATACATTTTTTTTAACAACCATTGCAAATGTATTCTTTAAGATTGCCTCTAGTTTAGTTGCTTATTAAAAAAAAAGTCTAATTAAGGTAGTTTATAAGATATTTGAATACTCGTCGTAGGATTTCAGCTGTACACAAAATTTCTATTAACCTAATATCATAACAACGACAGAGGACGTTAGCTATTGGTAATTAAAAACAAATAATAAACAATAGCAACTTGCGATTCACAGAGATATAAATATTTACAAAAGTTAATGAAGAAGCCCACGGCAGCTGATTTATAACGGACACAAAAAGTGGGCGGATGCTTTCTATGTTTGTGATGACAGATGTAATAAGAACGGGTGTAAAATATAACTATCTACGGGCAGTCACACGGATATCTTTTATTGTAAGGGATTCAGAAAAAAAATCGCACGCCCCGTCGTGCCGGGGGCTATTGTGAAATTCTTTAGAACGCTTTGGTAATTTTTCATCTGAGATGCCAATTGACATGTCTTTTTCGAAAAGATTTATCTAGCTTGAGTATTAGTTATTCCTTGAAATATTTTCATGTTTGTATTACGTTTTAACATGACTCTTTGTCTCGTCCCCTCGAGCCAAACGTGCAACAAGAACGCGGAACAAGCGATAGAGAGGCGCAATCGGCCTACGCCTTCAGCTTGTGAGGCATCCATTGTGCGTAGGCAATCATGCAAATTTGAAAATATTTTGGAGATGTTCTCTTAATAAGTAAAAAAATCATCCGGAACTTAGAGAGACAATATTTTTTTCGATTTGTCGTATAAAGTATTTTCATTCCAACAATATCAATTCCTATTAATAATTCATAGGCTATGGTATTCGGTAAAGTCGCGGAATCAGACCCTGGGCAGGCACAACTAAGTTTCTCTGTATAAAAAGAAACTGATGTACTTATCTGTACATGAAAAAGAAAAATGTCGAGGAAACCTGCATTTCCCGGAAGTAATTCTGAGATATATCCAGATCTTGCCAATCCACAGTGGACCAGTGCCATGGGTCATTACTCTAAAAATCCTCTCTCCTATGAGTGAGGAAGCTGCTACCCACCTATGAGACGGTAATTGGCTGTCAATTGTTAATAAATAGTTTTTAATTTATCCACTTAGTTAAAATGCATTTTTCTACCCCTGGAAAACACACTGCAAAAAGAAAAAACTGCATTGACGTCAAATATCAATACTATAATAAAATTGTAATAGTCAAAGGTTATGTAATGAGTATAAGAATATCGTGATAGATGGCATAGGAATTGTTAAAATAATTGTATATTTTTTATCTAATTCGAAGAAATTCCTTAAAAGAAAGAAAGCTTCTAGTTTTTTTATGCAACACCTCGCAGCTGGATAGCATTGCTAGCGTATTATTTAAAATAGTATAGTGGATTGTTATTTTTTTTGTACGGTAGGGAAACTAAGCTCAACAAAGTGCAAAGCTCTGTACCACACAGATTATAAAGTTGTCTATATAGTTTATCTGTTCTACTACCTTTTTTAAGTTAGTCGTGATGGTCGAATGGTTAGACGAAAGAATCCAGAAATCCATCCAAAGAATTTACGGTTCTTGTTAAGAGTCAGGGGTTCGAATCCTGTATAGACGTCATTAAATTATATCAGAAAAACTTATGTTGACTATTGTTATTTCTAATTATTTTGATGTTGGAAATCTACATGTTCCTGGAGTAATTCTAGGATATATGTAGCCTGCTAATCCGCGCTGGAGCAGCGTGTTAGGTCTATGCTCTAAAAACCCTCTCTCCTATTACAGTCGGACGTCAATGTTTTATTTACCTTTTAACTGCCTTTTTATCTGTACTAAAATTGTACGGAAGTTACTTGATATTAGGTTTATGGTATTTATTATATATACGTAAGTATAAACGATTTTATTCTAAGCATAACCATGTCCTTATACTTTTTGTACTGTGTTTCTCTTTTGTTTGATGGCGACAAAAGAATTGTTGGAAGGCTACAGAAATCGTTCATAATTTATCACTCTTAATTGAGCCTTCTTCGAAAATATATGTCTAAATGAAGTTGTGAGGGGATTTGCGTTGTCTGTTTGCACTATCATTTATTTAAAGAGAAAATATGATTGTACTTTAGTATATACTAAATGCTAAACTGCCTCATTGGTCTAGTGGTTAGCATGTTCGACTACAGACATGAGGTCCTGGGTTCGAGTCCCGGGTCGGGCCAATTCAAAAATCAATATTGAGTTTTCTATTAAGATTTTCTCAATATTTGCCCGAAGTTGGGAAGTTGGCGGTGTGATCCACCCCCGTGCCTCGGAGAGCACGTTAAGCCGTCGGTCCTGCGCCTGATCTCTCTCCGGTCGTGTCGGATTCCCGTCACATCGGACTATGAGAGTGAAGGAATAGAGAGTGCACTTGTGTACTATGCCTGCCAATCCGCAGTGGAGCAGCGTGGTGGGTCTATGCTCTAAAAAACCGTCGCTCCTTGGAGTGAGGAGGCCTGTGCCCAGCACAGTAATGGGTTGCTACTTACTTACTTATATACTAAATAAAAATCCTTAAAACGTGTATGTACGAATAAAAATAAATTTAAAATTAACTTGAGTGTTGAAATTACAGTGAAACTAACAAAATTTTCATATACTAAATTCCACGATTACTGTGATAAGTGACGGCAATTTTTCAGGCTCTTCCTAGCCATTTGAGCAGCTGTATTTATTTGCCAAGCAAATGTTTCCATCTAATGTTTGAACATTAAAATTTAAATTAAACTGAAATAAGTTATCTATTCTTTATGTCATGATATTAAATGATTGATATGAGTCAAGAAAAAGTTTTCAGTTTTATATTATATGTCGTGTGTTACAAATTAAATAAGAACATTAAAAAGTAGCACAGAGTAGTTAAAATAAGAGACTATATATCATACCAATGTTTTAGTCAATCTCTTGACGATTTCTTCTCAGCTGATTCAATTTTCTGAACCGGTGGTAGATAAAGAATATTATGTTTTTGAATGTAAATATCAATATCATTTATAAGTAAGGTAGGTAAGTAGCAGCCCATTAACGTCCCACTGCTGGGCACAGGCCTTCTCACTCGCATGAGAGAGGGTTTTTAGAGCATAGACCCACCACGCTGCTCCCCTGCGGACTAACCTAACCACCAGCCCAATGAGGCAGTTATTTATAAGTAATTTGCAATATATATGTTAGTTTACTAATAAAAGTTCAGATTTGTGACATTTCAAAATTTGTTTCAGAAACAATAATGAAATCTGAAACAATGAATCCTTCATTCACATCTATGTAAATAGATACAAATATCACTGGCAATGTATTAGAAACGAAGTATTAAATCATTTTAATGAAAAAGATTTAAACAATGCCTTAGGAATAAGGTAAAACACCTTTAAACATCCACTGGTATAACTAAATCTTAGTTAATTTAAGACATCCGGCCGTCAAAACTGAGTTCACCTGCTTATAATGGATATCCTTATAATAACAAAGTAGTTTGTTTATAAGAATAATAAATGTATTTTATTGGTAAATTAATTGAGCACAATGAACACACTCGATTTTATAACTAATCTATAAGACATTTTTAAGTTAATATAAGAAGATTGCAGTAAATGCAATTTAGAAATGCAGTTTACAGTTACCAGGTCTGCTGGTGTCCCACCTTTGGATGACGTGGGACCGCTGGGTTTTAGAGAGTGTTTTGTCTCATCAGTGAGTCCCACAATTCTGACTCTTTAGTCGGGGTGCGTTAAAGCATCTCCCAGCCAAGAAAAAGGTCTTCAACAAATGAGATCTGAAAAAGCATTTATCTCTTTACGTTTATATAGATAATACAAGGGTGCAAAGTTTTATACTATAGATAGTCAGATGTTGGGAGTTATTGAGTTATATAGCAGCAACACTTAAAATTACCAAATGCATTGTACTCGTATGTTATGCAATGCGAGGTAGCAAAAACCATCGGAACAATTTTATTAAGATAATCTTTCGAGCTGTGAGTCGTGAAGTAGTTGTTTTAAGAGAAGTAATGCTAAATTGTATTAATACAAATAGTGAAGTAATTATTAGTATAGTGCAAGTTGTGTATATTTAAATCTCAGAGAGAATAAAAGTTGTTAGTTAATGTGAATTGGTGAGTTTCTCTAATCATTTCCTCACGATCTTAGTATGAGCGAATGATTAACAAAATGAATTACATTAACTAATTAAAATATATATGAATCTATATATAAGTGTATGTATTAATTATATATATATATATAAATTTATGAATGTAAATGTAATTTTTGCATTTACCCAGTATTTTCATAGGTTACAATCTCAAACCTTGACTGGAGGAGATCGCTCCAAGCATTATGCGGTTTTTGTATACTTTTTATCTACAATTCTGTATTTTTTGTAGAGAAATTTTTTATGGCATGGTAGGGAAAATCGTTACTCGTTAAGCACGGCACGTATATGTAAAAGTGTCTATTAGGTCTTTACTTTTCTCTTTACAATTACTTAGAGAAAATAACAGCAAAAACCTTGTTTTTGTTATAATCTAAGATGGATTATAAACAAACTTATAAAAACAATATCAGTTGAAGAAGTTTTATATCTTCTACGTATATAAATGATATACGTACCATTATTTTTGTACTCTCTTTATTTGTGTGCAATAAAATAAAAGTGCGTACAAAGTACACATGTCAGAAGTTAAACTTCTTTAACTCAATTAAGTCTTGTTTATATTTATACTTTAGATTTCCGCGACATAGAAAGGGAGATATGGTAGGAATTTAATGAATTTAATTGTTATTGAAATATTAAAAGTGTCGAAAATTAATATAAATAATTTATTGAAATCTCAAATGACGAATTGTAAATAAAAATACCACGGGTTTTTGTAAATATTAAAACTACCTAACCTTCAAATGAATTAGCATAAAATATGGTGCACATCTTCGTGACGCTAATCACGCGTTTTATACCTACAAATTATACCTTCATGCGCCTAAAGAACATTCACTTCAAAAATCAATAAAATAAGAGGTAGTTTCAGAGAAAATTAGTTTAAAATATAATAATGAGACGTGATTAGTACTTTCTGTATTCTAGGAATGCCAGATATCCATCTATGAGTGCCGTCAGTAGGCGGGCACAGGCGCAAAATCAGCGAGATACATCAGTTAGTTATCCTGAGCTTGACACCAATGGGCATCGCGTAGGCAAAGTGCCAAGTCGACGGAATAATAGAAATGACAGAACAAACCGATGCGATAATCATTAATCTTTTCATTATATTATTTGTTAAACATTTTTATAGGACACTTAGTCCTATAAAAATGTTTGGGGACGGAAAACATCCCTAAAGAAACCTGCATATCCCGAGAGAAATTCTGGGGTATCTGTAGCCTGTTAGCTAAAAGGAGAGCAATTTGGTGGGTTTTTGCTGTGTCTTATGAGTAAGGATGCCAGTGCTCAGCCTGAACACATATTGTACACAAAAAAAATGTAATATATAAAATTCTCGTGTCACGGTGTTAGAAGAACCTCCTTCGAAACAGCTAGACCGATTTTCGTGAATCTTAGCGTGCATATCGACTAGAGTGGAGAATCAGACAACATCTATTTTGTATCGCCCTAAATGTTACGGGTGATTCACCCCTACTGTTTTTATTTTTTTTTTTCAATTTTTTTAAAAATACAGCTTAAAAAAATACATACAATCTTAAATTTTCACCTTTCTATCACAAAGCCCTATTTTATAATTGCGATAATAGTTATAGCTATAGCTATATGGCAAATCAACATTTGCTGGGTCAACTAATAACATAAAAAAGATCAGTACAATAAATGGCTTTATCGCTATTTAGTGATCTCTTCCAGACAACTTTAAATGAATATTACATATGACCCATAAAAAAGGGAAATACATAAATATTTATTTTCTATGACTCACAGAACCTATGAACATTAGTTATCCATGACTACAAAGAGAATTGTTATGGCCAAGAGCCAAGTCCAGTAATATGGTATGATATACACTATTTTGTTTGGCGTCACGTTTATATAATATAAACAGAAACAAGGAAGGAACAAGGAAGATGGCGAAGAAGTAGAAAGTAACTTCTAGTTGTGAAAAAAAAAATTATTACATTACTGGTTAATTTTTAAGTATTTGGTAACAGATTCTTTCGTAAAAAGAAACGATAATATTTGATGGTGACCTTTATAAAGGACAAGCTAAACCTGAAATTTGGACTGTTTTATAATTTGTTATTGAATTTGAGAAAGTGATGATTACAAAACTGTAACAGTTAAATAGGACAATGGAGAGGACTATGATCGGGGTTTCCCTACATGATCAAATCAGAAATGAGGAGATCTGTAGGAGAAATAAAGTCACTGACGTAGCCTACCGAATTGCAAAGCTGAAGTGGCAATGGGCAGAGCACATAGTTCGCAGAACCGATGGACTTTGGGACCCGAAGGTGCTAAAGTGGCAGCCTTGCACCGGAAAACGCAGCGTCGGTAGACCCCCATCAGGTGGACCGATGACATCAGGCGGGTCGCTGGCAGCCGCTGGATACAAGCGGCGCAAGATCGTGCCCATTGGAATTCATTAAGAGAGACCTTTGTCCAGTAGTGGACGTCCATCGGTTGAGACGACGACCACGACGAGGGCGCGTTTTAATTTAACTTGTGATCAATTTTAAATATATACTAAGATAAATAAAAAGTTATATTATATAAGACAAAGTCTACATTTATATATATAAGTAAAAGGATCATACACATAAAATATCAGTTCTCACCTGACTGGTTCCGAACTGGGGTTATGAGCTAGTCACGTAAAATTTGTATGATTAAATTGGTTATGTCAAAACCATTATGAGATAATTTACCTTTTACCAGGTTATCATCTTAGATTACATCAATAATTGATGTTAGATGAGATTACTGTTAAACCCTAAACTAACTAGATTAAAAAAGCTGGTTTTCTTTAAATAAAAGTTTATAGCAATTTTGATTATGATATTTTTGTTATTCCTGACAAGTTTGGGCCGGACTGTTATCTCATTTAATTTTAAGTAAATATACTGTCTAAGATGGAAGCGAGTTTACCTGCTAAAAGTAATTTAACTCTTGTGGTTTTCACACAGCATCGTGCCGTAACGGAATATCCTAGATTTCTAGATAGACAATAAAGAGAACTTGGGTGCTCTGCTAACGAAGCTAGCACATAAGTACTTGCACCATGCGACAGCGACAGTCAAACAATTTTTGAACAAACAATTTATAATTTGAAATGCTCATGATACTATTCCTTTTACCAAAACATACATGGAGCTTGTGCATTCATAATCACCGCAGTCATTTTAGTATTATGCATGATATTCTAAAAACACATTAAATAAATTCTGTATTAGGTAAAGGTAATTCAATTACGGTGTATGCAACGGCTGAGCTCCAGCAAAAACAGCTTTTGACAGCTTGGCTTTGGGGCTTATGCGAAAATTTATAGAAAATTGCATAGAACACGCGTTGCGCTCGTAGGGTGCGCGGGAAACATCGGGGGGTGTATATTTAGAAAGCTTCAGTCCGTAGACCATCGTCAGTCTACGTTCGACTTGCGAGCGGAGCGCACGTCACTCGTTCCCTCCCCCCGACATCGACGCACACACGATCCTCGTAATTAACATAAATGAAAAATAATTAATAAAGTTCTAATTCTGTGTTCTGTGCCCCGGACTGGATTTGTACGTGCTTGTGTCATATAATCTCCCGTCATAAGTGACTGAATGGTAATTTAATAAACGTCGCTCCTGTGTGAATGGACTCTTATTGAAAATTGAAGCTATTTGTATGCGAGTTAAAGGTATGTGCGACCGTTAATTATTGCTATTAACCCACCATATCGGCAGTTTGAATCGAACATTTCATTGTGTTGTTAGTGCACGTATCAGAAGTTTTTATTACCTTATTATCATCTCGTCTACTTCGAATTATTTATCGGGAAGGGTCGTTAGTCTTATCACATGGACAATGAAACGTGTTACACAAGACAGTAAACATCATAAAAAAATCCAACAGACAAGTTTGTTATGAATTATAGACTCGCTCTATTTGACTTCTGAACTCAGTTCGTTGTACGGAGAACTATAATTTCCATAATTCTTTCAAAGTTTTCTCAACAGTTATAAATTTGTGTGGACGTAACATGAGATACTTGACACTAAAAAAAGGTCATACGGGAAGTGTTCGTAAAACGGTTCATGATTTATAGAGCGTTACGTGAAAGGCCCGTCCTGCAAATGTGACGTATAAGATGTTTATTGGTGTATCTTTTTCATGTTGAAACATTAGATACCCGGTCAGTGAGCGGACCAGTGAAGTGAGGCATGCGAAGAATTTCCACTTTACGGACATTGCCCGACAGGAAAATTTCGCCTTTAGATATTTACAAAAAAACTATGTAAGGTTTCTTGGGGTGCGTGAGACGTTTTATTTACCTTGCTCGCTCTCTGATTTTTTGTAAATAGTACCAAATGTTAACTTGAAAAGATTCATTGTGAATAATATACATTCCTTCTGTAAACTTTATAATTCGCTATAATTTAACTTATTGAATGATTTTATGCAAATGAGGTAAAACAAAATTATTGCTAAGTGTAAAAACTTTCTTCAAAATATAGACCTTGATAAGCAATGTTAAGGGTCCTTTTGGACCACGAAAGTTCTCGTGTTTTTTAAAATACAATATAAACTTATCGTATGATATATTTTGTAAGATATTTGGAATAGACAGTCGATTAATACACGGCACGGAAATAAGCAAATTTATTTTAATAAATATTTTTTGCGTAGTTAATTGAATATAAACACACATGCAATTTCATTTTAATGCTCTAAGTAATGGGATTGTATGTAGAATATGTCCAAATTCTTCATTATTATATCTACTTTAAAATTGAGGAAAATTGATCTATTTTTTTATAATATTATACACACAAGTTTTATTGTCTATAGCAACATAGATGTCATAAACTTAATCAATTTACAGTACTTTGAATACCTATGATTTGGATATATAAATACGCATCAAAATGTTTTGTTTAATATCCTTTTAGTGAATACAATTCTATATAAGTTATAAAACAAGAGTAATATCTAATGTAGATCGTGTTGTATTTAAAGTGAAAAATGTATTGTATATGTATTATGAGTATTCAACCGTTTGTTAAGTAGGCACTTCGGGCGGTGTCTTGCTTTATAAAATACTGTCGGGGCTTCACTCATAAGAGCTTTCAAGCAAAAAATCGTAAGAAGTGTTCACATGTGTGGATGTGTACGAAATTCGCTTTTACAAATTCGAGATCGCTCTCAACGGGAAATTAAATTCTTCTACAGATGAATACATTTTCAATAGGACGTTCAATGGGAAATGTAAACATATCTGTTTGTATTCACTTATTTATGATAATAAATAAAACTAATATGTCGGTTACAATATCAAAATAATAGTTGTTATTAAATGAGTGAGATCACGTCGTCTATACAAAAATAATATTTATATATTTCAAGAATTTCTATGGAAACCAAAATTAAACAATATATTTTACTGTTCTTCTACTGTATCTTTGGATCAGCAAATGATCGTTACTACTGTTACCAGCGTATTTCGTACTACAGACGTAGTAAGTAGCACTGCTGGGCACAGGCTTCCTCACTCATATGAGACAAGGTTGTTAGAGCATAGACCGACCATACTGCTCGACTATGGATTGGCAGGCAGTGTACACAAGAGTACTCTCTATTCCTTCACTCTCATAGTCCGATGTGACGGGAATCCTACATGATCGGAGAATGATCAGGCACAGGATCAACGGCTTAACGTGCTCTCCGTGGCACGGGGGTGGATTACACCGCCAACTTCGCAACTTCGGGCAAATCTTGAGAAAATTTTAATAGTAAACTCAATATTGATTTTGAATTGGCCCGACCCAAGATTGGGATCCAAGACATCAAGTCTGTAATCGGACATGCTAACCACTAGACCAATAAGGCAATTTAACCTTTGTATGTTGAAATCCCACAAATACGATGGCTAACCTTTATAAAATAATGATGGTATTCAAGACAATCACAGCTACAAAACATAACTTTCTGTAAGATTTATTTTATGATACATCAAATAAAGTGTTGTTGTAAAACGTTATTTCGTGTTAAACGAGATAAAATGATTTCGCCTTAAGATTTAATAGACGCCCGGGACGCTCTGTATACTATTACCACCAATTAGTCGATACAAGGCGGTTTGCTTTGATAGCCGGCGGTAAGACGATTGTAAATAGTAAATTGATCTGACCAGACCGCCCTGAAGTCATTTTTCTTCCACCACGTCGAGTTTTGTATCGATTTTGTCAATTATTCAATTCTTATTGTGTACAATTGATATTTTAACACTTCATTATCTTCAGAACGAATTTATTTATCATGCTTTACATAGATGGAAGTTATATTTAATATAAGGTTCCTAGTATAATGCAACAATAAGTTTTTCTGTTAGATTTTATTCTAGACTTAATAATCAAGAGGTAAGATAACTTTTAACATGAAACTTTTTCTATTAAGTAGAAATTACTATTTTTGCAGCTGTAAAAATCTTTTCTTTGAAGTTTAAAAGATTTATCAAAATTGAAACTTTAAGTGCTTTTAGTAAATGGTTGTAAGTTAGGTATTAACTCCAGTTTCTATATTACTATTCGATTACAAGACCATGGGAAAAATTAACCAGTTAATTGAACCAACATGAATAACGGTTGGAAGGATGTTACTATATCATTAAATAACTTATGTCGTCATTTCTGAGCGGTACAGGCGAGTACACGAGTAAATCATTTTTTATTCATATATTTTTATTCGTTACCATTTATAATGAACGGCTATATGGTACAACCGTAATATTTAATAACATTATACCAAAAAAAAGTTGCCGTAAGTAAATTTATGATCTCGCAGCAATTATCTACTTTTAAGGATTTACCGAGTTATTATTGCTGTAAGATTATAAATGTATGTGCGGCAACTTTTTTTTTTGATATAATGTTATTAAATTTCATTTCACTGGTAATTTTTTTCCATGGCCTATGTCTGTATGATAACTTGTTATCAGATGAGATGATATCCAATTCTGTTTTATAGATAATATTAAAGATGAATTAAATTTCTCCTTCATACTTATTTCTATTCGTAACCACTTCATGTATTGAAATTACGAGTATTAAAAAAAACCTGTCAGTTTATTCACCTTTCTTCCAGCACAAAATAGCTATTAAAAGCTTGTAGGTTGATATGTAAATATTGCGAATTATATCCAGTGATATGTATGACCACCGCCCACACCTTAACACAAATGACCAAGAACAGTGTAACATTAATTTCACTTCAGTGATTACATAAATGTTTATCTACTGTTAATAATTAGTAAATAAAAATCTTTACACAATAAGATTATAATGATGTAGGCGGTGTTTATAAGTGCAAAGATATCATCATTTCATCATTTTCTTGCCCTTATCCCACTAGGTGGGGTCGGCACAGCATATTTCTTTTCGCCACTTCACTCTATCAGCTGTCATTTCTTCATTCACACCCCTTACACAGATATCCTCTTTCAAACAGTTCATCCACACTTTTTTGGTCGCCTTCTCCCGGCCCTGCCGCTTACCATCATATTTTGATGGGATGGCGTTATTGCGTTTCCGAAATCCCAGCTTCAATAGATAGTACATATATCTATATGATGTTAGGATCAAGTTATTTTATGTAGGCGATCGTTCATCTTGTCATTATGAATAATTTAAGCAGGCCTATTCAAATAATCTCATAGCTACATATAATCGATTAACAAAGCTCTTGAAATCACCAATTAGTGTTGCGTAACTAAATCGATACAATCTTAATAATAAATGAACCAATTAGTTGGGCCAGTGTTATGTTGATGAACCGGCATGAATTATGTAACTAGCTACAAGTTAATGAAGAAGGTATATTGCGGAAGCTTTGCTCAGGCTTTTATTTGTTTACGAGTTATTTGTTGTTAATTGATTATACGATAATGAAACTTGTGGTTACTGTTTACATCGTCGTATGCTGTCCACGTGAATACGAAAATACAGCAACAATTAGTCACATAAAAAATTAACATTAAAAAAAAACTACTACATTCAAGTAGACACTCTTATCAAATTTCTATATCTGTTATTTGGTAAGGACCTTTCCCTTCAATTCGTGTGTGAATTCGTCTCAGTGATTATACTTCATTGTTATTTAATTAAAATTTAATAAGATCCGACCAGTTTTTAGGTGGCTTTGGGTAGTATTGGCTATACTTTTCTATACAAATTACAGACGTGAAACTCTTATGAGCCTGACCAAATATAACTTCCAACGAAAGCCCAATAATGTTTTGTAATTATTAATGTGGAATGCTAAAATCCATTATTTTGGCATTGCAAATATACATTTTATTTGTTTGTATGAACACGATTCACGGATGTGAGACTGGATTGCATGTTTTTACCACAATTACGATGTAATTCAATATATACTACGCTTTATAATTTGTATCGTGGTCATATCGCAAACACTACAATTTTATACAAGATCAATCTCGCAGCCTGGCTTAAAAGTAAAGAAGAGTTTGACCTAACGCAGCTTCCATGTAATCCGCACTCCACGAAAGGCGTTAAAAGTTTGGAACAAACTGTAAACTTTGTTCTTACATTCATAAACATTTTACTTTGCAAAACTCCCGACCGGATCCAGCACACTTAATATTTCACGCCTAAAACATTCAAAATGTTTTTCAACTTATAATATTCATGTAATTATCGATGCATACTCGCTGAGTTGATTTGAATATCAGTTTGTATTTTACAATTTCCCTTTCCCTATATATATTTCAGAAAAAAAATATTATTCACCTGTAATAAAAAACACATACCCTATTTTCAATATACTTCAGTATATCTTTTTTCATTTTAAAAATGAGATTCTTATAGCGACAAAAATAATGCTTTTATGTGATTCATAATCTTATGTGAATTGGTATAAAATTCATTCATGTGTCATATATGATTCATTGAAGAGGGAACCTGTTAAATAACAACTTCTTGCAACAATATATAATAAATAAGTGACTAAAACATTACATTTATAATATGTTATTTTATGTAAAGATATCAGCTTAATCGACATATTTCATTTTATGATATGCTGAAGACAAACAGTAACCAATAGATAAAGTAGTGCGTGGTTTTATGAAACTACGATTCTAGTGACATTCTTTTAAGTTTAAACGAATGGGTAAGAACATAAATGCTACAAGATCAGCTGATGCAAGTTCTGGTCGCCGCCAAACTTGTCTTGGCTGCTCTGCCGAGCGATTTTCACTTTATCCCTATTACACATTCGGCGGTAATACAACATGCGACAGACGGATGAAAAAATGAGAGACTATATAAAATGTGTCACTGTAAAAAACTTACATGTTTAACAATCACATGTTAATGATATATTTTTTACAGGGATACATTAACAACTTTGCCTTATCACTCGTGAAAGTGATATTATGACGTAGGTTATTGGCTTTTATTCAAATAACTGTCACTTATCAGAGAAGTAACATCCTTTATAGACTAATTTTATTACCACTTATAGGAGGTGAATGTTACTTGATAGGCGTTTTAAGTGGTTATAAAATTTATACCAACTGAGAAATTTTTGGGCGGCTATTCGTCTTCATAAATAACAAATGCTCAAATTAAGAAGTACAATTTATGTGTTGTATAGTTATGTTATTTTTTTGTAAATCAATGTTTTGGCCTTGGAGATAGTTGTGGCATTACCTTACTTATCGGTTATTACTTATTGTTAAGTCACTAGGAATTCCAGAAACGTAGAAAGTAATCAGGATTAGTAAGGATATGAGTCAACCCCTTTATCACCACATAACTGCAATTACGTCAGTTGAAGTTATTTTGTAAAGCAAGATATTACAAAAAAATTTACACTGTTTATAAATTTGCTTCTGTTGCGTTGACCCAATACAATAATCTCAATATATATACAACACAAAAATTGTTATTACTACTGTGACTATTAGTCATGTAAAAATGGATATTAGAATAATTACTACATTCGTATACATGACATCGTTATCTGGCTTTGGATATCCTTTGGAGCTACTTCGTCTCAACTCACTTTTACGAAACGAATTCTGTAGAAAATGACAAAACATCCAAGTAATATTTTTGTATCATGTATACTATGTTATTCCCTAAATACTGATTTCTCCATATTACCACAAGTTAATATGTTGAAACTTGTAAGTTATTGTTAAGGTTAGAAGTAAGCTAATGAGTATTATGGTTTTCCTGATATGAATATCCATTAATGTATGGTTTGTTTTGAATTCTGATGACATGATTTTATTAAGCATGAAAGAAAGAAACTAATATCTTTTGCGCTGGCAAAATAATTGTAGAAATATCTTTGAAGATTGTTAAATTTAGATGACCTGTCTGTTTGTATAATGTGGCATAAATGCCACGTTATAATAAAAAAGGCCTACGGGCAAAGTAGTATGAATGTGGAACACTTATTATTAAACGTAATTAAAAATCAATAAAGAAACCGCGCTGTTTAACTTCACAAATGTATTGAATAAATGGCAAGGATATGAAGTGGTCTATTATTATTCTATATATTGGCAAATAACGAACGAATAGACATGAATACAAGCGTTGTGAATAATTTATTTTAAGTTTTTCCGATCTATTGGGTGTATATCATTAAAGGCAGTTGGTAGTATTGCAGTTTCTAGAAAGTAAGTAGCAGCCCATTAACGTCCCACTGATGGCCACAAGCCTCCTCACTCCGAGGAGCGAGGGTTTTTAGAGCATAGACCCACCACACTGCTCCTCTGCGGATTGACAGAGATAGTACACAAGTGCACTCTTCATTCCTTCACTCTCATAGTCCGATGTGACGGGAATCCGACACGACCTGAGAGAGATCAGGCGCAGGTCCGTCGGCTTAACGTACTCTCCGAGGAACGGGGGTGGATCACACCGCCAACTTCCCAACTTCGGGCAAATATTGAGAAAATCTTAAATAGAAAACTCAATATTGAATTTTCAATTGGCCCGACCCGGGACTCGAACCCAGGACCTCATGTCTGTAGTCGAACATGCTAACCACTAGACCAACGAGGCAGTTTTTAGTATTCTATATATATTTCTGCCCCGAATAATAATTCAAACATCGGAAAAAATCATGATACGAAAACACTGCGCGACGTTGAATACTATAGTCTCGGTATTCTGCATACATATTCTTTTTGCAATGTAGATATTTACTAATAACTGATTTGACTGATCCATACTCCCACGGGATCGGTATTTGCCAAAAATGATCACTTACTGTGAGATTTCCAAAACTATTGTACACGCTGGATTGATTTGAATATATGTATTCCTTTCGTGATGTAAGCTCTCACTATGAACTGGTTTTATCATACGGCTTTCCCCCAGATTTCCACGAGATCCGGAACTACGCGAGTAACAAAGCGGGTCTCAGCTAATATATTTATAAAACTTCGGAATTTGCGATTGCGAAATGCTCTACTTTTATTTTTCACCGTATAATTACTAGTAATCCTCATATTCATAACATGCGTTTGTAGATTTTTATTATAATATTTTCCTGCATTTAAAAGATTTTTAAAATGGGAGCCATTTCTACGAGTACGCTTATAAACGAAGGGTAAGTTGTGGTGAAGAGTTTTATTATACGTAATCGAGGTAAAATATTATTTTATTTCATTAATAAAGTTTTCTGCTATTTTAAACGGTATAAAAATTATATCTGCCATGAAAGGCGCTTTAAAGTTTATAATTAAATTTTAGTAAATTCTTTCGACGTGTTACCTTTGTATATACACTAAGCTTATTAGTTTGAAATTCATATTAAATAGTTCATCCTTAAGTAGTATATATTTAGAAACATTAGTTGAATTCAATATACACAATACATCACAAAGGACTGTAATTAATTTAATAAAGTTTTATAGTTAGGTAACAAAATAGACAATATGCAAAGTTTAGCTACGAGATTTTATTTAATGTATATTCATCTAATGGTAAATAACAAAGCTGGTAAAGACACAGTATAAGACGGTAGCACACTAAACTGGTAATTTACATTGTAACAGTAACATATCATTGCATTACTGCTTATAAGGTGTATCTAGCCACGGCCGAAGCGTCTAACCATTCCAAATGTAGAACAATGAGAAAATACAATTTCCTAAATTTGAACCGAAGCAGGGACATTAGGTAGAGACGATAATACTTTCACCACTACGACAGTGTGGCTGTCATGTTTTAAATACCTGATCATATACTTATAATTACAGAATGGAATAGTCACTGAAAGTAGGAGCCGGTAACGACCGACACATCAGGGTTAAGGGTGTACGATCAATATTCAATATCCGGACGGATTCGCCTCTTCCTAGTCCGGATATACCCACAACATGTATAACCGGATCCGTCTTCCCGCTGTTTGAACTCTATAATATGTTCAATCAAACAATTTATTTGCTTACAGCACGAATTCGTAATTGCAGAATCCTTGGATAGTTTGCAAAGTAAATATACACCCATCTACTTGGAGGGACATAAAGTTTCATATAATTTCTTTGTCACTAATGCTCTTTAACAAAAGAACCTACTTTTATTCTTTACACATTTCATTAATCTCTTTTGCTGCCACTTATCTAATGTAAATAACACGTTAACAATAAATTAAATAACAAGCGTTATTTAATTAAATAAATTAAATAAATAATAAGCGTACTTTACAACAATAAGCGTAAATAACACAACACACACACGCACACACACACACACACACACACACACACACACACACACACACACACACACACACACACACACACACGTGTACACTTTAGTATTACTTTTTTGTTTTAATAGTTTTCCTTTTATATATAGCATTGTGTTTATTTTGTAATCCTAGTTATGGAAGAGCGAGACCTCTTGACACAGGTGATATCGTGCTTACTAAGAGGTCTCAACACTGTCTATGTATATAGTTTGTGTACTGAAATTAACAATTTCGAATAAATCTTTATTTTGGTTACCAAAAACTTTATGGCAAAAATATTTTTATCTGGTTAAACTAATGACTTTAATGTTGTTAAAAATTATGTGAGGTAATTAATTTATATATATACACTCCAGAAAAAGTTGTACTGATTTCGTTAACTTTTTTTGTGTATTCAGGTGGATTTGTGAATAGTTTAGACTGACAACTCGATCTGGATTATACTTGTTTCCATTGGGTTAGGAACAACACGCGTGATCTGTGTGAAACAGCTAGTTGCATAAAGTCAAATGAAATACAGACTTTTGACTGACTTTACATCTAAAAGCGTTGACAACTTTAGTGTAGCTTGATTTAAAATGGCTGCAGTTTATGTTCTGTACTCTATGTTTAAAGCTATTCGTAATAACATATTCCGTTTGCGCCGAGAAACGTAACACCGTACTATTATAAAACTGTCGCAACTCAATATGTCACTTTTACTGGATCAATGACTAATAATTTATAACTTCTTTTGTAGTAAAATGCTAGTTTTTCCATTGGGATATAGTAAGGATAGCCGTCTTATTTTAACAGATGTGTAATAGCCGCAATCAACAAAATTTTCAAATGTAATTATCATAAACAAGTGCTATAGTTTTATTATATTTTTTCTTTATGAAAAGAACATCTTGAAAATGTTGAAACATTAATAGAAATTGTTTTTCTAAACTCTAGGGCGAAGTGGGTTATAGTTTTCTATATAGGCATGATGTTTTTTGCCAGCAATTTTTATTTGTAATTAATAGTTTTAGACGAGGATGTTTGTGAGTTCGTTGTTTATAAATGAGTCATTGAATCTTAACGCAAACAATATCTGACTTACACTGCAAAATAGGTAAGTAGCAGCCTATTGAGGTGCTACTGCTTTAGGTAAAGTTTTAGAACATAGACCTACTACTCTGCTCCAATGCAGGTTCGCAGGCTACACATACCCCAGAATAGTGCCCGGTATATATAGATTTCTTCACGCTGCTTTCAAAAAAAAACAATGTCAATTCAGATTATTAACTCCTGATTCTCTTAACGAGAATCTACGCGTCTCAACAACATGCCACATTGGCATTGCTTATATATTTTTAAAACTTTTCAACGTGGAAAACGTCATATTAATATTATTAACTATTACTTTATAGAATGCTCTACTGCAATATTTTATAAAACTAGCAATAAAAGAACCATGTCAGTGGTAGCGCGTCGCGTAATCCGTTTTAAATTGTAGAGATAGCATAGATTTTAAAATGTATTATGTAGTTAATTCCTTACGTATACAGTTATTTTACTGAAATGTTTATATTTTGTTTTAATCATCAATATTTAGGGTAACATTCTGACCCCTTAGTTTGTGTCCCGAGAGGACAAAGTTAGGAAATTGTATTTTCAAGTCTAGATTGGTGGGAGGCTTCGGTAATGGCTAGCTACCATCCTAGAAACAAGTACATATCGACAATCAATAAACTAGCGTTCGGGTAAGATGCTGTGTAGAAACTATAAGAGGTAAATTATCTCTTTTTAGCTTAACGTGATTCTGCCTTAAACTATATCATCAGTTACTCTGGGGTGGAATCACATTTAAGCGTTAACGTGTCAGGAGTAAAAAAAAAACAAATTTCTGTTTAAAACTTATCATTTAGCTACTCAAGGGTTGATCTTAAAACTTCATATATCTTAAAACTTAAAACTTATAATTGTGTGTATTTAGGCAATAGACAGATAATGATGACTTCTCATGAATCTGGTAAGTGGAGATACTCATCAAAATCAAAATATTATTTAATAATGTTAATCATGTAGGCTCAAAAAGCATTTTTAAATTTTTACCGGTTGGGAAAATTGATTCCGCTGATAAGAAACCCTTAAGAAATTCAACGGTTACTCTTTTAAATTTAGTTTTGTGGATCAAATATGTAATATTTTGCTTTAGTGTGCAACTGGAATTGTCAACAACATTTTTGTCGCTTAAACAATCATCAACATTATAAAAAGTAGATTTTTATAAGAGGAGGTTTTTGACATATTTTTTAAAATTAGGTAAAGAAAAATACAAAACTGATGGCAGTATCTTATTAAAAATACATACGCTTAACCCGACAAATGATTTTTCAAAATTCTACACTCTAAAATATGGCTTCACAAGTTTGATTTTATTTCTTTAGCTGTATAAATAAATATTGTTACAAATATATAAAATGTTATTCAGTGTATATTGCGGCGATACTGTGAAAATTGATGTTTCATCACTCACCACATTATCAGATTTCAATCAGGTTTAAATAACTATTCGAACTTCAAATATTTAGGATAAAAAAAGGATTCCATCTGAACAATACTAGTAAAATACCAAAAAACATTTCTTAATTTTACATTTTAATGGAAACCCCGTATAAAAAAACATATTTATACGGATTTTGTGGTACCAACGTCTAATCCGGTTACTGACATTTTATTCAAGACATTATTTTATGTAAATAGAGTGTTATAAAATATATGGATTCTAATATTTTACAGTAGTAAAATGTTGTAGTAACAAAAGGTTTTCAAATTTTATACATTATACTTTAATGTTATTATAATGGCAGCTTATTTCAAAAGCAAAATATTCTTTATTTAAGTGTACTTAAAAACCATTTGAATCTTTGTCTGTTGGTAACAAATCTGTCACCGATTCTGATTGAGATATATAATTAAATTTCTGAAGCATCTTAAATTTAAAGTGTTAATAGAAATTTAATCATGGAGTTGTTTAATATTCCCCTTAAATGTTTTTTTTTATCTGAATTGCTATGTATCTTTGCTATTATGAATGTCTCCTTGTACAATGTGATCTGTCTCAAGTTTGCTAGTTCTATGTAAGACCTGTATATTCTCACTTGAGAGCATACATATTCACACGTATAACTGACAATATATTGTTACATCTCGTAACAATCTATTTCAGTCTCTAAAGGTATGTCTGCTAGAACTCGGGAAATACTGCAAAGGATTAAACAAGACACTGCACTTCAGCGAGAAATGATTTTATATATTTAAGCATTACTGTTGCAAACGGTACAAGTTGCGGGTCGACATTAAGTAGGTACACACGCGCGAGAACTTAGCAAACACTATTTCTGAAAATTTCCTCGTGTCGTCTAATAAACTAAATTAAAAGTTAAAGCTCCTTTCAAACTGCGAAACACGAACTAAGTAATTAAAATTTGTTTTATACATCTTCCATTCGTTTCATGTTTACTTTATATATATTTTAACGAGGATTACGTTCTTTTAGGAATGTTTTAATTCAACATGTTACCTTTTTTATGTTCATGGCGTGTATTATTATAACAATAACCTATTCAATAAAACCTAGTGCTGTAAAACAATAAAAAAAAAAGTCTTTCTGAATCCCAATTAGGAAAATACATGCACCACTTTGTTATATATATACTGGCTTCTTATCATTTTTTAATGAATGACAGACTGCAATAAAACTAAACATACTTGAAAGTGTTGAAGTAGCCTAAGGTCAAGCTTGTTATCTACACTTTATTGTATTGGTAAATATTCAAATCAAAAGATCTTTATTCAAGTAGGCCTATTACAGCACTTTTGAATCGTCAAATATATATATTTCCTTCTACACACAAATTCTAATGTACCTTTGAAGATGGTATAAAAGAACCACTTAAAATCTAAAGTAACGAGGGTTCCTTCGTTCCTCTTAGGACAGGGCGTTCTGAGAAGAGCCTACAACAAACTCAGTCGGGTATTATCTATATCATCATTACAATATCATATTAATTTATTATATTCAAATGTAAATTAGAGCAATTTTTTATCGATTAAGTAATCTTTCAACTTATAATATGATTTATCAATCAGCTTTCTAGAACTCTTAATTAAGTTGTTAATTTTATGCAGCCTACTAGAATTTATAACAAGTTTACTTTTATTTCTTAAGTTGCATGAGGTACATTCACTCTATTTTTTTAAAAGAAACAATATTTTTGTGTACGTACAACAAGTTTTCTAATATATATACGCAGTGAACTGTCATTATGTTAACTGCTCTGAATTTGTTTCTTAGTGACTCTCTTAGGCCCATATTGTAAATCACACATTTTTTTCTAATTAAAGAATTTATTACTTTACGCAGCTTTGGATGAATAGTGACACGTTTAAAAATAGCTAATTTTACAGTAGAATCATTTAAAATTTAAATGAACACCAGGTAATTTTGCCTCAGAAATTATAAACAAAATTAATGATATGCATAGTAAATTAGAAACATGGATCTAGTGCTTAAATTATAGTTCAATTGCTAATTAAGTTTAGTATTAATACTCTTACACAAGGTACATATTATAATATTTGTACACAGTTTAGAAGTTACGTAATAAATCGAATATTCAAACCACAGCGTCAAAGTCGTTTAGCAGTTAAAGGACAACCTTTTGTCATGCAGTATCTATTTTAAGTACATTACCAGTTATTTTATCTCCTATATCTAATCATGGTTAAGACTCTAGTATGCTTTCTCATATATCATTAGGTAAATTGCGTTGGTGCTAGAAGTGCTTGCGTGTCTGCTTATCTCAGATACTCGTTAAGACGCCTTGGTAGTTGGTTAAGTTGTTAGGAACGGAGAAATTCCAATTGATTTTCGATTCGCATGCAATTACATTCAATTTACGTTCAGCAATTTCTGGGTTCTAATGTTAAGTCAATGTTTGATTTTGCAACTGCTTTATAGGATATTCGGCGAATGGATTAGATGTTTGAATTACTATATTAAATTCAATTATAATATATCTGTCATATCAAATCAAAATATTCTTTATTTAAGTAGTCTCAAAAAGCACTTTTGAATCGTCAGTCTTCTGTTCGTTGGTAACAAATCTACCACCGGTTCGGAAAGTTGAATCCGCTGAGAAGACACTGGAAAGAAACTCAGCGGTTACTTTTTAAAAGATCGTTTTGTATCTAATATATTGTTTGAGCTGTGAGCAACTGGAAACAAATATTTTTATCGCTTAAATAATATTCAACACTATAATATCCTTTTTGTATAAGGATGTTTTTGACATATTTCTTAAAATTATGTGGAGCCAAATCTAAAACTGTGAACATTAAGTGATTGAACATTATAATCTGAGTTAATTAATAAAGTGTTTGATAGTACCAACATTACCCATTAACGCCCACAGTATGGAATATATGGATGCCATTAATGACGATGTCGGCGGAGAACCCTAGGCCCCTATGCTTTATACTTATTATATATCTCCACAAATTCATGTTGTTACTTAAAAGGTGGGGATAGGAGGACGATAAATAGTATACGTCCTATTCTCGGATCTTCCAAATATACCCAAATATTTCATAAAAATCATATTTATATATTAGATATGTACTAAAACCATGTTCGCAACCCTTTCTAATAAAACTGGTTTAGAGTAAAAAGAAAATGAATTTATCAGTTTTTAGATTACGAAACGCTGTCGATTTAATAATATCTCCGTTAAATTACAAACCTCCATAATCCAAACTCATTGTACTGCAACAAATATCTCGTTTAGACTATACTACTATTTATCAGATCTCAATTCTCAAGGTATATAAAGCTGGTTTGCTGTGCTTCGTATCTCACGGCCCGTTCGACCGCGTCGCAGGTGCATCGCGTACACCTGCCGACCCGTCATACTCACCATAAAATGCGATTCGACCTACCCTAACTGAAACGAATCTTTCTCTCTCACACCAACGAGAGCGAGAGAAAGGGATATACAATCACGATCGGCATTATCTCAATATACGACCGGTAGAATATCAGTTTTTACCAGCGCAAAAACTATCGGAATTTCAAATTTTACACCAAGAGCCAGTTACTGTTATCACTTAAAAACAAACTTAAAAAATTATTTTTTTTACTTTTAGCTATGAAGCTCAGTTATACTTATTTAAAGTACCATTTTTTATTTCTAGATTTCATTGATAGAAAGTTTCGCAAGCCAAAGTTAGTAGGATAAGAAAGAACTAGCATTACATCTGAGTTCTTTATTTGAGCTCTAATGGAATTACACAATATCAACAAATTAACAAAAAAACATATAATCGTGGTATGTACTCATAAATAATAAATTTCAATAAAAATAAATAAATTTGTCAATAAAGCAAAAAAGTTTCAATTTAAAATATTTAATCACATAATATGTTATGAGTGATGCAATTTACTTAATATTAGGTACATCTTGAGGTCGTTTGCCTGTTTATTTCCATCCAAAAGCCTATATGCGGACTAAGTTATCCAATATAAGTATACATTATCTTGCAAAATGTTTCTTTTTTTTATTTTATTTATAAGATCTTAAATACTAGTAGTTAAAATTGTAGACCTACTTATAGGAAGTCACATCATGCTAATTCTTACTGTTAACAATTTAAACAATTATAGAATATTAAAGCAAACTACAAAACCAAAAGAAGGAAAATATACTAACAATGAATAAAAATATATACTAAAGGGACAATGTTTTGCGTTATTTCCGATGGATTCGAAATAATTATCGTTATAAGTTATTCTTAATTATGCTATATTGAAATTCTTGTGCAGTTTATTGATATATATAACTGTAATTTATCATCGATCATGCAGATCGGATTTCTTTAAAAACAGGTTTTAATAAGTTACCCCGTGAATTGGTACTCTATATTTGAACAAAGTGTATTTTCTTACAGTACAATCAATTGAAGAGGTTCTAATTAAAATCAATATTGATAAGATAATCAAATAGTACGTCGATATGATTTCAAATTAAAGATTGGACATGTTATTTTTCTTATTAAGCATTAATTTTAAGCCATGTTTTCTCGAGAGGGTTCTTGAAGAGCATTTTATTAATCCTGTATAACTAAACGAACTATGGACATATGTAGTGTTTTACCGTTTTAATATTATGTAGTAAAATAAAAAAAGAAACGCTCTCACTTCATTGCAGATAATGTTATCTTATTTTTTATAAAACTTTTGAAGGGTAGCTCTTAAGCTATTCTTGCTAGCTGCCGCAGTCACCAGCCCGGAACTTACTCTTAAAACAATATCACTTTATATTTCATCGGGCAGGTGTAATTTATGGTGTTCGCCGGACTCCCTGGGATGAAATTTCGATTTTTTAGAGTTAGTTATCGTTATTTGGTGTAAAATGAAGATGTTTCAAATGAAACATACTGACGGACCGCTGGTACAGTGGTGCGAGTATTCGCTTTGCTTGTATTTTCTAATTTGCCTGAGTCGGGACTGGTGGGAGGCTTCGGCCGTGGCTAGTTACCACCCTACCAGCAAAGACATACTACCAAACAAAGAGATTTGTGTTGCGGTACGATGCTGTGTCGAAACCATATGGAGTATATCGCCTCTTACCAAATTAGCGCGCTTCCATCTTAGACTGTATCATCACTTCAAGTGAGATCACAGTCAAACGCTAAACTGTCAGCAATATAAAAAACTTCGGTCATCCAAGTAACACTTTTCCGAATTATAGCATAGATGTGCGATGATGACGATTTTAAAGAACGACTGAAAATCTAAAGTTACGAGGTCCCCTACGCGTCTATTTTTGAAAAAAACCCTATAAAAAGCTTAGTTGTATATACTTTTTCATCATGATAATTTTATTCTGTCTATAATAGAGTGAATTACTTACTTCTACAATTGTTTGTCGTCCAAGTCCAATACCTGAAAATATAGAATGATTTTTCAATTATGATAAAAATAAATAATGTTGTTTAAAGAAAAAAGAGTGATAGAACAGAGAACAGATATATATTGAATCGTACTTTATTCACGGTAAGTTCGAGTTGTATTTATGTAAAAAAGCTTATAAGTATTTGTAAACTACGGAACGTGTATATAACACGTACGTTTCACACGAAACCAATTTTTTGTACTCCCTACAGCGCCGTCAACGTTTTTCGCGTTTGCAGTTTTATTTTACTTTTGTCTGGCGTACGTCTTGCAGTTGCTGTTTGTTTAGCAGTTTGAGGGTTTTATTTTTGCTTAACTTAATCACGTAGTTCGGAGTTATGTGAGGAACTTTTTGAGCAAGCACACTAGATTAAAAGTTGAAGCGTAGTGAAAACCGGTAAACGTACTCTTCTAAACTCTTACCTGTTGGTTATGATCGTGCAAGTATTGTGTTTAGGTGAAAGGAAAGGAACATATAACAAATATGTTCTTTGTGTTCAAAAATAAGTAATGAAAATGTTTACTTAAATTCTGCATTTATAACATGTTAAACTTTCTACTTGTTGTTTATTCCAATTACCTTCCAATGAACATTAAATTGAACTATTCGTTCCAGATATTAGTCAGGACAATCATATAGACAAATTATACAATTGACCCCCGCAAATTTTCATATTTGTCGCTGAGCTCTACAAATTTTTGTAAGACCTGTACGTCAAAAAAAGTACTGCTGATTTGAAAACTTTGATTTTATCAAGACTATATCGTAAAATTAGGTTTATTTAAATATAATATTATGCAAGTACCATGCATATATTTCGTAACTATCAAATGTATTTACATCTTGCAACTGTAGTTTCCTTACACTACATTTTTAAAATACTATTTGAACCTTTATAATATTGAGTCTAAAAGTTCAAACCAATTTTTCTGTAATACACTTGATCCTAATATTTATAATTATTTAAAACAAGTCTTCAACAAGCTTTACAAACAAACATGTTCTATAAATTTTCTTTGGCTGAAAACCTTGGCTAGAGCTAAAGCTAAATTATACAAATCTTCTGTTATGGTTGCCTCCATAGTACTAGATTTCCGGCCGGTTAAAAATCAATTATTAACAGAGGCAAAGAAAAAACTACGGCAAAGCCATTGTTGTAAGAAAATAATGGGCAGTCAAACGGATTGCGATATCAAAACATGAAATCAATATAGAAGCGTGTCCGAATATCCATTCATAGAATAACGGGTCCGCTGTTGTGTTAACTTTTTACTTTCCAAACCTTTTGTTTCTTTTTGCGTAGCCCTGTTTACAAATCAAAGAGATAGCGGTCGTTTTAAAAACGTTGCCTTTGCGTTTTGTTTAATATTTTATAGTACTAATATTCTATGCTATAGTTAGATTCTCTTCTGCTAGTTTGTCAGTTTTAAAAACGAGTTCACAACAGGATTTCCTTAACAATAGGTGTAAATGAATCTCTTTGTCCATAAACATTTATAAGACCATTGGAACTTCTACTGTTATAAGGGCTAAAATGATTTGCAGCCGACCTTGGCTTGGAAACCCCCCTTACAATGATGACGAGGTATTTCCCTGATCGAGTAAGTCTTATTAAGTACAATAGTCTATGGCTGACTACAGCTGGGTCGTGTTTTTGCTTTTAAAAATAAATAAAACATAAAAGGCTTTTATTTCTTGCTTTATATTAATGTTTAACAAGTAAAAAAATGATGATATAACATTAGTTTGACAAGAACCCCATGTTATTGGGTGAAGGCCTCTTTAAAAGACAACTATTTGTTCCTGTCCTTTGCTACTTGCAGCCAGTTAGACTCCGCTATTTCTTTTAATTCGTCCTCCCATCCTGTCACGGGTCTTCCAACCCTTCTTTTTCCTTTTGGACCCTTCCACGACGTTACAGATGTACCACGTGGTCAGCCCATTTCCATTTAATTTTTTTTACGTATTTAAGCACATCTATTGATTTTGTTGCAGCTCTTATTTTGGTATGGTTTATTTTTTGCATTTTTTTAATATTCAATATGCTTCGCTCTAATTCGCGTTGGCAAGTAATTATTTTATTTCTGTGGTAAACTTCCAAGTTTGGCAACCGTACGATTTTATTTGCTTTTATTAATAAATCATGTAAATACAATTTATGTGGATTATGATATAGTAAGGTGGTAAAAAGTCAAAGTCTAATTTTTCTTAAAGTGTAGACTTATAGACCTAACGATTAAACGTGTATACAAAGAAAGAGAATCATTAGTCTATACTATTATAGTATTTTAATTTTAAATCTAAGATTAATATTATCTTATTTGAATATCTTTATTAAAAGTTTCAAAACCCATAAAAAATAGTATTCAAACAAGTTAACGATAGGTAACGAGTGAAAGTCAAATATTTTAAAAGTCACGCCGCAGTTCGCTGAACAATACGCCTTAATTAAAACCTTCATAGACTGACGTATGTCGGCATACTGCCTGGCATATAATTATTTAATAACGTGTGTCGAGGCATACGATCAATACAGCCGACGCAAGATTTCTTCAAAGACAGTAAAGTAAAAGAATTTGCAGGTGTAGTTATAAATAAGTAATGAATGCGGGCTGCGCGACGTCGCAGCTCGTACAAAACTGAGAGATCTTAGTAAAATTAATGATACCTGAGGGAACGACGAGGTTAATATTCCGGTATAAGGAGGAGCGAGTAACAACAATTTTTTTAGCCTATTATTATATATTGTTGAGACATTCTTGTGTCTTTTTTTGCTGGCGTAATGGTATGAGGCTTCACTTCATTAGCTTATGTTCTAGATTCAATTAAAATTACGAAAATTGTTCGGCTGATAGAAGGCTTCGGACGTGGCTACTTACCACTTTACCAGTAAACACGATTGCGTTCTAGTACAATGACGTTTAGAATCAATTAAAAGGTATATCATGTCTTTTCAGGTTAGCGTGCTACCATCGTGGGCTTTACCGTCATTTACCATCAGGTAAGAGTGCAATCACTTACGTTTTTGTGTTAACATAAGAGATATCATAATATGCGACAAATTGAGCTTTTACTCTAAAGTTTTTAGAATAACAGTGTTGCAATGTCACATTTTTATACTACGTATAAAAAATCCACTTAATAAAAAGCTGTACTTGCGTACAATGGACGGCAATATAAGCGTGACGACCGCAATTTTGTGCGCCGATAAGCCGACATTTAGGGACGATAAAGTCACCGATTAATCAGCTGTCTCTTAACACGTAACTCGATAACGAAAATCGCATACTGGTTAAGGGATTTATAGTATAATTATATCAGGTAATTACAGTGGGATAAATGTTAGCGATGGTTCGTAAGATTTACAGTGGCATATCACGCTAACAATAGGCGGGTACCTTGTGTGTGCCAATCTGATGCATTCGTTTTGCTCTCGTCGCGTTCTTGTCGGTCTAGACGTAATATTTCCCCAGGAACAATAATAGGTACAGACATATCACATAATTTCTAATACTTACACCGTGTTCAGATGCATAATCTCTGCCTATAATTACAACAGCTTGCTTAGTGTTCGATTCTACTTGTTATTTGAGTGTATTTCAGAGATAAAGAGTTTTAATTGAGTCGCTGTTTCTTCAAATCCTGGTGTTTCTTATTTCTCTTATGGTGCTACCACACTGTTTATAAATTGTTACATTATGTTAGAAGTTGTTAGATGTTTTGAGTGCTCCTACAATGATAGAAATGTTTACAAACATTGATAACACTTAAAAACTAGGCATCGGCTGTTTATATTACCTAACATGAAAACATTTTATAAAGTAAGTAAGTAAGTAGCAGCCCATTAACGTCCCACTACTGGGCACAGGCTTCCTCACTCATATGAGGGAAATGTTGTTTCTGTTACAACATTTTATAACATTGTTATTAAATGTTTATAAACATTTTTAAACAACAGTGTAGCAGCACTACTACAAATTAATTATTTAAAGTACACTTTACTCAAACAGTTAATTTTGTAAATTAATATTAATATTTGTAATAGCTAGTAGCGTTTCGAAATATATTGTACATGCCTATCTAATTTGCTACAATATTTTATTGCTTTGCGTTCTCTGGTCGATATATAGCAAATTTTATATTTATTTCTAAATTCTTGTTATTCTTTATTTGCGATACTATTTAAATTACTACTTTCATTGATAGTCTTGTTTCTAAGCGTTTTGTTTAACTATCAATCGATTTTAAAGCAAAACCATTGTTTTGCTTTTTTGATAGTTGGTCCATTGTACATTCAGTTGAAATCTACATTTTAAATAAACTTTTTCACTCAGCGAACAAATCAAATATAAACCTTTTACTTCGTAGGCAAATATGTGAGTTTATTAAAACAAAACATCAACCATGCTCATTTTAAATTCCATCGAGGGTGTGTTGCTCGCTTCTTAACATTCACGGAGCTCTCGTATGCGGTAGGTGTATTTAATTTGAATTATCTCGAACTGACTGACAGAATGTCTAAGTGATATTCGAGAAAAAAATAACAATAAATAATACGCCTAAAGGAAAAAATGCTCGAAACAAAAGGAACTCATCGTTTGGCGAAGAATATTAAAAGGGCTGTGTGATTATTTTCAAAGCCGCCGCAACATGAATCGCAAATATTAACTCTTGACTCATTCTCGATTAAAAGGCCCGATTTTGGACAGGATGAATGATGCACGTCATTTTCTAGAATAGTAATGTTTTTAATACAAGCGGATATTATAACTTCGTGATAGGAAGGGTTTGCGTGTTGATGCATACAAATTAAGGTAGACATTTAAAATCGAATAAAGTTTCTATTTAATCGTGAATTTATTGGTTGTGATTAATGTCGGCTCGTACAGTGTAATCGCCTACACTTTGTCGCCTTGAAAACAAGAATAGAATAAATATTGCTGAGCATACTAGGACTAGTCTTGCGTTTAGTTTACAGGCGAGCCTATAAATCTTATAGTGCCATGTGCTAAATTGTAATTATGTCAATTTGTACAATAATTTATTTTTAACTAAAGTATTTTTTATAAATCATTTGTTTCCTCGAATTTTGTCTATATATTAGTTTAGATTTCGTACGGTAGTTCCCCAATAACCAAACGCTAAAATCAAGAACTGTCTACCCTTAGTTTAATTTGATAGATCATTGTTAAGAATTTATTGCGTTATTTACTATTTAGATCCAAACTTTATTTACTGTGCAATAGTATTTTTTTTTATAAATTAAAAATGGTTACTGAATTATTTTCCTCCTTATCGTAACCGTCTATTAGTTTGTTGAGAATTTTGATTATTTACGAGGGCTTAATCATACTTGACTCAGAGAAGAACTATTAACGTACTGAGGCTGATATTTAAACGTTTTTATTTTTTTTATTAAATAACCTCTTCAGAATTTGTTTAACTTAGCCGCTTATTTAGTTTTGGCAAAAGAAATGAGTAACATATTTTCGGTATCATTTCAAAAGTTCACATATATTATTTATTCATTGAATAATTTAAAAAATAATAAATGCACTGCAGGTATTCATACATAAATACATTTGCCTTATATGTGTCTTATGGTTTTAAAGACCAAGTTTTACGAGTTGATTCGGTGAAATTTAATTGCGCTTTCAGTAACGATCGCGTAAACCATTTTGTAACCATTTCATTATGACAAAAGTTTACCAAAGCCTATTAATCTTTCTTCGAAGTTGTTCGTACACATTGTATTTGGTTCGTTTATGGTTCCAATAAGCGTATACTTAAGGTGTCACTGGCGCGTGTAGCTGAGACTGACAGTTTGCACCTTGCAGCGTTGCTAATCCAGTCTTAGACGCGATGCTATATATAGAATAGTATTAAGAGATGATTGCAGACGAACGAGTTTTGTGGTCCGCATACTTCTATGGCTCGCGGTTTTTATCTGACATCACCGTAGTCTGTGCCACTTACAATTACCATACTTCAAAGTAGTTTAATGACCGCTACGTATAAAGAGTATATAGTATTGTACAAAAGTGTATAAAAGTATTTTTATTTATGTTCAAATATCTTTATGTACATATTCCTGTCTCTCCTTTCTATAAAGGGCTCATGTATAGCAAGGCTGTTTGGAAAATGATCTCTCTCCGATCGTGTTGGATCACCGTCACATTGGACTATGAGAGTGAAGGAATAGAGAGTACACTTGTGTAATATGCCTGCCAATCCGCAGTGGAGCAGCGTGGTGGGTCTATGCTCTAATAACCCTCTCTCATATGAGAGAGGAGGCCTGTGCCCAGCAGTGGGACGTTAATGGGCTGCTACTTACCTTTTTTACTTTACGACCGCTTTATGTTAATGTATAGTAAAATTTTAATATTATATATAATCGGTTTCATTATAACATATCAATCATATTATATATAGAGATACGCGGATCATTAATTGTAGGGATTGCTTTTTTTTCGTTAGACGAAAATCACGGCACATTAATCTTTCTCAACATTAACGCGCTAAAATCGCGCCGTTCTTCTGTCGCCATAAATCATTACCATCAAACAGACCTCCTCGCGACAACGTCGCTTTTCATCGGACGCTTTCAATATTGCCTCCTTTATTTTGTTACAATAAGTGATTCCTTCGCCTACAATCCTGTCACATTTCGGTAAACACTACGCGAAATTGGCAATAAATTCCGATTAAAATCATTGTCCCGGTGTCGGGAATGCGCTATAACAATAGCCAATGATAGAGATGTTTCTCAATAAAGATGTTCACTTGGATGTTTTGTTAGTTTCAACAATACATTTTATTTGGCTACGAGCCTACGCTGCCCACACGCCTCTGCTAATGGCCAGGATTGTATGAAGATGTAAAAACTCAATGGCTGAGTTTGTAAAGGGCCAATAATAACTTCTCATGCGGCTGTAAAGGGACCATTGTTGAGATTTCTTTTTTTGCCTATCGTGGTCTTTGTATAATAGGGTAGGTGTCAATCGCGGGCAGGCAGGTGTACAGTCCGGTCGGCCAAGGGATAAAAATGCTCATAATTTAATTCTGCAGCTGCCCGTCAAGCGACGGACCGACTATCCGAGCAGGGTCCGATATCAGCTTATTCCTTTTGTAATAACGAATTCCAGACTTACAAGTCACAGTCATCATTTTTAATTTGTGTGCGGTTACGCTCGGCGTGGGCTGTAATTAGATGTTATTTTCTGGCATAACGCCGAATTAGTCCGACTTGTGTCTGTTATGAATGTACAATATACTCCGTTATGAGCTCTAATAAGAAATTTGAACTATCTATCGCCTGAGGGCTACGCCACAGATTCATACTTTCCATTCAATTTAATAATGAATACGACTTTCCTAGCTTTATCGTGATACAAAAAGTTTTTTGGTAACCATCGTTTATATTTAACTTTATTTTCATGAAAATGACCTTATTAACTTTTCAATTCCAATCATTGGTTTATACTCTCCCTATATATAATGAAATCTCTTGTTCAAATTTTCAATAGTTAATTAAAAACTCTTTATTCATCTTATTAAATTGTAAGTATTTTTTTGAATACTAGTTATGTTTTTACTGTGCATTTGCCTAAAATTAATACCAATAATTAAATTTAAATAGTAATATATTATAATTTGAGACTATAATTTAATTAAAGCAATTAATATTGGCTCCTGGTATCAACACGGCGTATAATTAATCATAATCAAGACACTTCAATAATATTATCGCAGCGAGCTCGACAGACGTTCCATACGGGCATAAATGGAATTTATATCCTTGAAATTATTGTTTTAAAATCAATATGAAGAAAATTTCTAAGCGGCGTGCTCAGAGTACCCGTTAATCTCCTTTGAATAATACATAAGATGCTCGATAGCGTTCTAGAAGGGTTAAGGCACATTTAATATGGCTTACTATTAACAATATGTAGGGTGACCATTTTAAAAGACATCGTAATAAACTGTAAGTTATACATTGTTTAAGTCAAAAGTTAATAGCCACCTGTTAAAGTCACTCTGCTGGGCAGAAGCCTCCTTACTCATAGGAGAGAGGGTTTTTAGCATAAATTAATTACGTTATTTCCCTGCGGGTTGGCAGGCTACACATACAATAGAATGGCTCCCGGGACATTCAGGTTTACCTACGATGATTTTTTTTACTGAAAAGCATGATAGTAATTTTAAAACATAATTAAGCATGTAAGTTTTCTCTAATAAACTTAATGGGGTCTGCCCTGGAATCGAATACGCGACTGTTTTGACATGAATCCACACATCTTACCGCGAGTTCTTCATTGCTTATGCTTATGATTAGAAAGGCTTGCTTTAACGTAAACGGTTAATTTATTGCATAAATAATCTGCAAAGAATATTTTTCGGTAGTTATATCATGTAAACTTTGTTTATTTACTATCTTAATTATTATTGTAATTCATTTTTAAAATGATATTTATGATATAATATTATCAATACTGTGACATTAGAATTTACCCAATGATTCTGGCATGATGCAAAAAAGCTAATTCATTATACATATAAATAAATAATTACTTTTCGCGGCACCAAAGCGTCATTTCTGCCGATTTTAATAAGATTTTTACTACACGACAATATATATAGATTCTGCACTGTAATTAAGTGCTATCATCAAAATTTTTATCTATGTGATTATTAATCTAAAGCAGCGACTATTTTTTGGGTCATAGGCATGATTTGAATTCGTAGAACTAATTATCGCTCTATGAGGGCTCTTAGTATGTAAATGAATTAGAATGATACAGGAAGTGTTTTTAATTCAGCTTCCTAATAAGGAAACGTATAACTTGAACCGAAATGTTGGAGTCTCTACAATATAGGGCATTACTGGCGTAATCTCAACGCACGCGCGCCTAATGCTACCAGCTTCCGACGCTTAATTAAATCTCAATAAAAAGATGCTCTTCTTAAAAGGGGAATTGGTAATGCGATGTTAATGTACATTTAGAAAAGATATACTATCAAAATGTCTGGAACTTTCATTTCGTCGTGCAGTTAATCAATTAATTTATTACTAAAATATACTATCTATTTACCTTTCCACATGTAGAAGAATATCTATATGTGTATTAATGTATATGTGTAACACATTGTCTTTATTTCATGTAGAATACTCTGATATATATTTAATAGAGATTTAATCTTATCTTCTTAATCTTATCTTCTTAATCTAATCTTAATCTTAATCTTAATCTAATCTTAATAAGACATTTAATCTTGTTTTAGTTAAAAAATCACCCTTGTAAATAGTTCGTATCGACTGAATAAAGAATTTCCCATATTTCTGCACGCTCGGGAAGTACCCTCATGGCATTTTAGATAACAGTCAGGAATACTCCATTTTCTATAAATTCAAACATTAATTGTGCTTTGTCGTGCTTAGGAGAATAAGATGGCATAAACCACCAATAAATAATCACAGATACATTTACTTTCAAATGGGTATATGTATTCGTGATGGTTTATCATAAATAATTATGCATTAGACGCCTAAATAGGATATTAAATATTAATATACGTGGTACGTCGTTCGCACAATCTCATCGTTTCAATTAACCCGCCCACATAACACATAAACCTTCCACGATCTCAGTGTCTATGGTCCGATCAATTTGTTTTATCTGTGGCTGCCTCTTATCGCTGAATAAAATATTTACAGCACAATAAAAGTCGTCCCCAAAATAATAAAGTTCATAACCGGATAGCATGGGCTTCATACGTTGGGTCCAAGTAGTTTGGTACGTTGCTTATTAACAATAATTTTTTACAAAAATAAATACATAGACGAGCAAAATTTGAAATAAATTTAGTAGCTCATAGACATTTGCAGAACCAGTGAAACTGACAATTGTCACAGTATTTGAATGCGATGAACTCCAAACTATTCAACCGATTTTGATATTTTTTATATTAAATTGCATTTGTTCAGACTAGGACATAGAATAAGCTTCAGTTTTATTTATAATCATTTTTTGTGGACTTTTTAAACCTTAAATGTAATCTTTATTATAAACTATGTTACATAAGCATCAAATTAATGGCGTCGCGCTTTGAATTACACATGTAAGTGTACTCAGAAGAAGTTAAGCTTAATTTAGTAATATAGGTATATATTATTTTGCCTGCAATTCGTCATCGTCGTCCCAACCGATGGACGTCCACTGCTGGACAAAGATGTCTCTTAATAAATTCCACTGGGCCCGATTTTGCGCCGCTTGTATCCAGCGACTGCCGGCGACCCGTCTGGTGTCATCGGTCTACCTGGTGGTGGGTCTGCCGACGCTGCGTATTCGGGCGCCAACGTCCATCAGTTCTGGGAACTATATGCCCTGCCCTGCCTGGGAACTATTGCTATTTCAGCTTTGCAATTCGGTAGGCTACGTCGGTGACTTTAGTTCTCGTACGGATCTCCTCATTTCTGATTTGATCACGAAGGGAAACCCCAAGCATAGCCTTCTCCATTGGCCGCTGAGAGACTCTGAGTCTTCTTACGAGACCCGTAGTCAGCGGCCACAATAATTTACCTCAAAATGCTTCATCTTTTCTTATTCACACTGTTATGAGTATGAATAAAAAAGTAATCAAAAGGAAACAAAATTGAAAAGATATCTAAAATGTTTATATGTTTTGATGAAAGAAAATAACAATACAAATTTATTTAATATCATTATGTAAAATTGAATTAAAAACTCGACCAAACAACGTTGGCCCCAGAGCGATACCAATATTTGAAATTGCGTAATAAAAAGTTTGGGGCACCAGTGTGTATCCACAACTTATGTGTTTGCCTTTATCATTAGGTTCTTAATTTAATACGGACGATGTAACAATGTTGATACTTTTAGGGTTATTTATAAAGTTTCGGGTGCCACGAGTTGGCTGTAATAATGCTATAATTAACGATGTTACTGCGTTCTATGCGATGTTACGCATTGTATATTATCGCAGCTTCACTGTTAAGTACTTAGTAATTGTATTATAGCTTAAAATCTGTAAAATGTAGTGTACTTGAAGCGATGTTATAGACGCGATTAAAGCTTGCTCTTATATTTTAAACTTACGACTTGTTGTTTCATTTCATAACACGTACTAAATACAGTCGATTTTCAGATATTCTTCATGAAATTATTAATATTCATGAGCGAAAGATAAAATCGCATTCTTTTACAATGTTGTGTAAAAACCGTTAAGAGATAAATTTCAGATTCTAACGCAGATAAAAGATAATATTCAGTTGTACAGAGATAATAATATTTCTTTATAAGTTTTGTGTGTAATCATTCATTACCTACCATCAAGTAAAATTACAGTAAAGCATTAATCTTAAGGAAACCGTTAGAAAAACAATAACAGTATTAAAATAGAATTAATATACTTTGTTACGACTGTTGTGTCCAGTAGTAATTTTATCACAGGTTGAAACAAATTTCAGTTAGTATTGTGTATAAAATAATAACTTGTTACCTTACATTTTCAAGTAATTTGTGATATAAGATTTATATTTCTTGATTACTCATATTTTGCTGACAACTTAGTGTTTGACTGTTATTACATCCAAAGCGCACTATTCTGATAAGCGGCAATTTACCTCTTTGGGGTCGTTCAAATATGACGTAAGCACTATGGAGGGGGAAGGGGGGGGGTGTCTTAGTTGTGCTTATTTTGGATGACATGGATGTTAGGAGAATCTAGATATCGATTACGTCATCGATAGTTATTAACTTTTTTACAAAAATTTAATTTTACTAAGTTTGTTATGTTCGTAAGATTATATATTTTTGTCCCTTACTCTATGATACGAGAGACTGACAAGGAGATGTGGGGGTAAACAATTGTAATAAATTTGCTTACGTAATATTTGAATGGACCCTTATGGTTACTACACGGCATCGTAGCGGAACTGAAATATCTGGCTTAGTATTATGTTTTTTGCTGGTAGGGTGGCAACTAGCCATGACCGAAGCCTGCCACCAGTCCAGACTTGGACAAATTAGAACTACCTATGCTAGCAAAGCGAGTACTCACACACCATCAAGATACTCATGTACTTGTAAAGTAATCTATATGCCCAAACAATTTTCATTGAAATGACAATAAAGCGATGGTGGTTTTAGACTTTTAAACTCACTGACTTATTCGTGACGATCTCTTTAAAACTATTCGCGATTGACTTGGAAGTTAATAAAGTAATATTTGTTAAAGACAAATGAGATATAAATATTACATTTTGGTCTTTTAAACTTATTATAGTGTGATACGTCAGAATCTTTGATTGTATAATACAAACGTCGGTATCCGCCCGCTTCCGGGTAAAAGCATTGTTATTGCAATAGGCAGCGCAAGTCACGAAACGTATGTGGGCGGTGCAGCCCCGGGCTGTATTAGGGTGGGCTTCATTCTCCGATACGAATTGTTTGCCCAACATATAATATCTTACTGCAGCCTTCAAAAACTATATTACGTCTTACTAGTTTTCTTTAAAAAATCTGAAAAAGTAGTAGGAAAACACTTTTGATTGTGAACTTCAAATACTTAGCGTGTTTTTGATACAAATACGTCTTTAAAAAACAATTGCCTCATTGGTCTAGTGGTTAGTATGTTCGACAACCGACATGAGGTCCTGGGTTCGAGTCCCAGGTCGAGCCAATTCAAAAATAAATATTGAGTTTTCTATTAAGATTTTCTCAATATTTGCCCGAAGTTGGGAAGTTGGCGGTGTGATCCCCCCGTGCCTCGGAGAGCCGTCGGTCCTGCGCCTGATCTTTCTCCGGTCGTGTCGGATTTCCGTCACATCGGACTATGAGAGTGAAGGAATAGATAGTGCACACTTGTGTACTATGCCTGCCAATCCGCAGTGGAGAAGCGTGGTAGGTCTATGCTCTAAAAACCCTCGCTCCTCGGATTGAGGAGACCTGTGCCCATTAGTGGGACAGTAATGGGCTGCTACTTACTTGCTTTTACGTCTTTAAAATCGTATACATAGGAAATGAAAAAAAAAAGACACGGAGCAGGAACAAAATCGGAGGATACAGTTTGGTATTGTAGCTCCATATTTATCACCTCCATCCGAAATTCAATTCTACCACACTATAGTTAAGGATCAAATAATTTATTAAGCTTAGTAAGGACTGTAACTATCACACTTAGCGGAGGGGGGAGCCCCTTGTTTAAGGTGATTCTGCTTCATGCCGAGCTTCTATTTAGTATAAATTTTGACGAGACGGCAGAATTTATATGAATAAACAATTCCCAAGAACTGTATTCTCTTCCAATATTCGTCAACCACCGACTCTCCAATTATCCACACTCAACAAGAAAACTAGTGTTCGCACCAATAGGTGCAACCATTTCAAAATAAGTCAATGCACTATCTTATTAAACATTACACTGATACCTCTATAATACTCAATTAACAATCTTCTTTTAAAATATATCCGCAATAACACTGATGCTTCCACAATAGTCAAAATACAATATGATACTTCAACAATAGTTGATTGTTTAAAATAATTAAGGTCTCAAATAATAATATAACCCTAACACTTGATAAGTATCACGGGATCAAATCCTAAACAGGCACCACTAAGTTCTTTGTGCAAAGCTCAAGTGTTTACTTTATTATTTGGGTTTTTCGGTGAAGGATAATATTGTGAGGAAACCCGCATATCTTGGGAGCCATTCTGGGGCATGTGTGTCCAGCCAGCCCGTAATTAAACAACGCAGTGGGTCTTTTCTTTAACTCAATCTTTCTGTCCATTTATTTAGTGAAAAGTCTATAATTTCATGATATTTATACTAGTGATATAATTGCGATAGTGAGTGAGTCTAACAGTCTTTTTGCTACTTTTAAATCTTTGACGCAATATGGAAAGTTATGGCATAGTTGCAGACTAAATATGGTAGAAGGACTACCATACTTTTTGTTGAAAAAATTAAAATGTATAAATATTACTAATCTTTTCAAGTCTAAGGAGATAAAAATATCAATCTAAAAAAAGTGGTTCTGAATTTTTGAGCAAACGAAGTAAGTAATTGCATAATTGTGTGCATGTATCAATTATATGTAGACCAGGTCCTGGACAGCTAGTTAAAAATCAAGTAAGATAAAACACTTACTCCTTATCAATTAAATTACGGTTAATCGTGGTATGATGAGAAATCCAAAATTGAGGAATTCAGCTACTATTTATATCTTTGATAAGGTTACTTTGCTACATACAGAACTTATGAATAAGCTCGTATAGCAGGAGCTGAGAAAATATGAACAGATTAGCGTCAAACAACTTGGCAGCTTAAACACTCATAAAATTCTATAGAAATAATACAGTACAAGTAACAAACAGCCCACTCAGCATTCCTTTCTTTGTGTAATTATATATGAAGTCTTGTCCAACTGTCGCATCTATTCTACGGAACGTTTAACGCCTGTCCCATTATGTTATATAAGATTGGGGCTAATTTTCTGTATTCATTACAGACAGGAAACATTGGTATAAAATAGTTCTTTTTGTTACACGCACGACTTAGCATCTCGACTAAATTAATTATTCGATAATTATTTTATATGCTTGTAGACAACAGCGTAGTGGTTACATGTGTGAAATCTCGTTGAAACACTTGGTTTAAATTCATGAACGGTAGTTCTATGTTGTCTTTACACTATTAAAGCTATATTCATGTACGATATGAACTATTTTCCATTGTTCTTCATTTGTTACGTTTAGAGATTTCTAAACAAAACACTTCGGGAAACTAACAAATGATCTCAGTCAAATCGATACAGAACAAAATTTTAATTTAACATATTGGTAGGCAAAAAATTATTAATTCAAAAAGATAAATATACCTACTACTGCAATATTGTTTATTTTTTTTATGTGTTTAATAGGAGTTAGCTGAGATTATAAATTTATCAGTTAAATAGGAGAAGATAAATATGAGCACACCAGTATATCATTAATGAGAACCTCTATTTTAATAAGAGCTGCGTCTTGTCTTTAGGAGTAAGATATGAAGAAAATTAACTTAAATAATTTAATTGAGAATCTCATTTAACTAAATCTGTGTTGTATATCATGCCTACCATAAAATACATTAACCGATTGTTCCGTTAAAAATTTCGTACGACATTTCTTTTCTATGTGAATAAATTTGATACTGAAAGTTTAAACTTAAATTTTCGTGGTTTATTAACAGATTGACTATTTGAACGGGTACATATCACGATGGCGATTTTTAATAATCGCCATTTTTAATTTGTGAGTATCGTCGTGACCACGATCCATGCAACTGGGTCGAAATATCGGCAAAATTAAAAATTAAAAATCGCCATCGTGATATGTACTCGTTCAAATAGTCAATACTGAAAGTTTATTTAATAAACCGGTATTTCACTTAAAAAAATCAAATTAAATTCAAGAAATATCTATTTCAGGATTACCATCTGTCTTAGGTAAATAAAATCACTATTATCATGTTGTTAAATATCAAATAATTTGCCTTATCATCTATTTAACAGCTGTCTCACAGTTTGTTGTATTAATTACGTAAAACTGTTATTAATATTCAAATATAGTAAACATATTTAACATTTCAAGTTAATTTGAATAATCTTGTTCGTAATCCAGCTATTGACGCCCGTTTATAAAACTAAGCACACCGGATCCACAGCTAAAGGGGTTATTGTGTGTCTTTGAAAATTGTATGTTAATATGTGGACACCTGCTGAATATATTTAAGAATAACCTCACAGTATATTTTGTTATAATCCTTAACACGTTCGTAATAAGTTCTATAGTTAATAAGGCTTTAAATAGTGTTGCACGTCTTCAAGTCTGTTTGAATGCTCAGTGGAGTGCACTCGGCTATGTAAACTTATTAATATAAGCAAACTACTATAAGGTGTTATGTAAATTGATGGATGTACGTGGTAGGTAAGTAGTTAGAGGATTACAATCACTTAAAAACCATTAATTTGTCTGTATATAATCTACAAATCTGGGGTTAAAGTATTAGATACGTAGGTTTAGTTTCACCGTTTTTTAATGCATTGCCATTCATTTCATCATTGATTTCTTATAATCAAAATGTACATGTTGTTAGTAACAGTAAAATTAAATTTGATTTTCATTAAAAATAACTAATATAATACTATGATTGTAGTATTGTTAATGCAATAACATTAAGAATATCTATTAATCTTAACTAAAAATTTAATCAGAGTAATATAAATGGAGCTATAAGAACGTTCGTGCCCAACATAGACAATGTAATAAAATACAATCATTATCTGGCTACGAAGCCTACAATCTTGTTATATACGAGTTACTTAAGCTAGTACTGTAATGATATTGACAAGGTTTTTTATCTTTCACTCTCATCTTGAGTATATTAAAGCCTTTCAGTGTGATTATCGTAATACGAGAAAAAAGTTTTAAGTTATCGTAGCTGTCAGTAACGCTAATCTAGCATCTCACGAAATGTCCGGAGTGACGTTTCGTAATCGTCGCTGGACGAATTATTAGCCGTTAATGCGGTGTCGTAAGTTTTTAGAACTTCATAAATACCACTTAGGACGAATGCTCGAGGTATCGCATCGAAAGCCTTTGTTCATTAATGTACACCTATCAAATGTTTATCACTCAAATCTATTAATATAATACATTTAATTCATCGTTTATCTATGCAGTACATCGTGCTATTGTGTATGGTTTAAAATGTATACTCAAAAGTATATTGTGACAACACTATAGTTATAGCAACATCAATTTTTGTAGAGAATTTTATGCTAGAGAGGTTTCAATATTTGTTTGATTTAGTAACAAATGGTGTACTTTTGAAAATATAAACATTGTTATATACAGTATACCGTAAGCTATGGTTACTCATTACATATTCGGCATCAAAGATGTTTTTTAAACTGTAAATTTTTGTACAGCATAAGTTTAAATGTTATGTAGTGATTTATAGGCCGTATCAAATATTCAATCGTTGCGCTACTTTCCAAATGGAAATATTTTATCATTTAAATAAATCGATCACATCTTATCGAAAATTTACATAGGAAGCGCATTCGAGAAGCAATCCCAATAGAAGATATAAATGAACTAAAGTTATCTCACGACCAACAGTTTGTAATTAATGTATTCGACTTCAGAATAGTTTGTCAAAGAACAGCAACTTCCAGACGTTTGTTATGTATTAAAAAGTAGTTCGGGAGCTTTGCAAAGTAATTAATTATGGTGAACTTGGCAAGTCATTATTGGAAAACAATTAAGCGAAACCTAAGTCAGCCACGTCCATAGCGTTCCTCTTTAATTGTGATCTTGAATTCTAAACTCTATTCCATAATAGTTATATATTAACCAATCATGTTATTTGAAAACAGTTAACATTGAATCTGAATCAGGAATCATAAATCTTGTATATAGTTTTATTTAACAAAATGTACTTATCTTAGTGTAAGTGCATAGTAAGTAGTACATAAATACAGTTTTACTATACAATCAAACCATCTGTCCTTAACATTTTACTTGGTGATATAAAAATTGAAAAGGTGCATGATTTCATCTTACCAGGTGTAATTAAATAGGTATTTAAAACAAGGCAGAAATGCATTTGAATAGATAATCACCACAATGTATGCAGTACCGTTATAAAATCATTAGTGAAAGAAATTGTTGGTTAAGAAATAAGTAGCGCTGTCTGGTAGTCAAATAATGAAACGTCTGATTTCGCTGATTACATGCCTCTCATATGTAGAACATTGACTCTATAATTTGTTAGCTATCGATAGTCCCTACCGACAAACAAAGATTGTACTCGCTAGATTCGGTTGACCGGATAGATATCTATTAATAATATTCCAGTGCCGACGGTCAGATCTATAAATGATGAGTTTCATTTCAGATAAGATCGTATCCTATGTATGATTGATGGGTCCCGTTCGAAATTACTTAGTAATTCTATTACCATTGCCGTATTGTTTTGGTAAATCATAGCCGTGTTAGCGTATATCACATTACAGTCTATATTTATTTACTAGCAGACGCGCGCAACTTCGTCTGGGTACACTCAAATATTGAGTTTAAAGTACGTCGCTATCTATTTGATACCTATGTAACTACTTAATTGACAGGTATTTTTGGGTTTATTAGGGCGTATGAGGAAAAAATTACGGATGAAACGTTTGATTTGCATCACGAAGATGTGTAGCGTTTGTTAAGCAAATTCGTTTGAAGGTTAGATAGTTCTTATATTTACAAATAACACGTGGCATTTTAATACGCCACTCGTCATTTAATTATTTAATATACTAATTTTCTATTGTCTATATACGCTATTTCATAATACGAAATATGATTTCAGATAAATTGTTTCTTATAAATATTATGAGGTTAAATTAAAATGGCACTAACCTTTTCGTTTAAAAAGATAATATATTAGAAAATTCCGGGTTTATGATGTTACTTTTGTAGAAATAACTATATAAATAGTAACATAAGTAAATCTATTATTTAAAAAAGTAAATAAAAAATAGTACAATGTGTTTTTATCTGATCCTTTTTATTTGTATTTTTAATTTTGTTATAAAATAGGTATTCAAGTAAAAACATAATTAATAAAAACAGTATAAACGCACGCATTTATTGTATCGTGAGTGCATACCTTTTTGTTTGATTAATAAATCCTCAAATACAAAATTGCCTCAATAGCATATCCAATTTGTTTGAAAATAACAAGCTCTCAAAACCTGGCGTCAACAGTTTGCCAGTTCAGTTTTAAATTAAAGCAGAGTATGTGGAAGGTATTATAATATATGAAAATAAAAAAAATCTGTTTACTAATCCAACAAAAAATCTATTCAAAAAAGCTTTTATTGAACTTTAGAAAAGTTTACCGAGATTTTTTTCCTTTTCATATCTCTCTTAAAAGGATTCTCATAAATGTGCAATTCAAATCAAATCAAAATATCTTTATTCAATTAGGCATAATACAGCATTTTTGAATCGTCAAAATATATATTTTTTCCACAGTCTGATTCTAATATACGTCTGATGATGGTACTTAAGAACTGCTCAAAATCTAAAGTTACGAGGATTCCTTCGCGCCCTGATCCGAGAAGAACCCACACCAAACTTAGTTGGGTATTTTGTTACCATAATTATTACAATATATTGGTTTAATATATTTCAATTAAAATTAGAGCAGTTCGTTCACTCTCACGCGTTTCTATCGTCTAAGTAATCTTGCAACTTATAATACGATTTTTCTATCAACTTTCTTTTAACAAAGACTTTGAATTTATTAATTGACATCTCTAAAATGTCTTGTGGGAGTTTATTATAGAAACGTATACTGTTATCCTTAAATGAGTTGTTTAAAAAGTTACCCTTAAATTTAATTATGTATTCGGTATCATGACCTATTATTGACTATTGTTACTTTTAAACAAAGTATTTTACAAGAGAGATAGTGTTATAATTCAAAGATTTACGAGTTTAAGAGTTTAACGCAAATACTTATTGCTCACTTTATTCATAAGCAACGAAGAAATTTCTACTATGGCTATAAAGCTGTCGATTGTACATATTTATAATGTTTATTAGTTAAATTTCTTTATGTAATTCAATAAATGTAAAATAAAGTCGAAAATAAATAATCTAGTAATGCTTTACCAGAAGTTTAGAAATCCGTGAAGAGAGAACTGGCATTAAGTTTAAATCCCTTCCAAGGTACGTGGGTATTACATTTGGATCTTATTTATTAAATTCGCAAATTTTTTAATTATCTTTAAATGGACGAATCAGATATTGTCGTAGGTGTACGTTGACGTACTGGAATTAAACATTTTCAAAGCTAGTCAGATATGTCCATTGTCTAAATACATTATTATACAAATGAGAAAATCACTTCCACACTACACTTTCAAGAGATAGAATTTTCAAAACGTAGGTAGACACTTTAAGTATGAATGTATTAGAATTATACGAACGGAATGGTATCGTAATAAAAATGGGGAAAGGGGGGGGGGGGGGGGGGGGGAAGATGAAAAATACTTTACGACCTCTTCTTATATCAAGGAAATATACACATTTATTTAATAAAAATCGATTAAGACGATTCGTAGGATTACTATAACAAAACTGACACGCGTTTTTACCATACACATACACAATATTAGATGCATCTTTCGGATAAATTTTGCTTTACTCCTAGATTAGTACTCCTAAATGTATTTAATGCAACAAAATCGGGCTTATCTTGAAATCCGGGCAAACAATGGACCGCAAATATGTTTATCTGAACTTTTAAATTTCTTTTTATTAGTCTTTGTTACTATAAACTTCTTCTTTAAAACTACACTTGTTTAAATGTATACAGGTTTAAGTAATTCAGTTTCTAAATGTTATCAACAATGCTATATCTAATTAATATAAAAAATAAAGTCAACTCCTACTCCATCTAGCATGACCTTTTTAAACTCTTTACGCATAAATAAACAATGAAAACCTTTTACGTGAGTTTTCAATAGATAGTGCTATTAAAAAGTTCGTAATATAAAAGAGGTAATACTTGAAAACACTGTAAGTAAGTAGCAGCCCATTAACGTCCCTCTGCTGGGCACAGGCCTCTTCACTCATATAGTATACGAGAGAGGGTTTTTTAGAGCATAGACCCACCATGCTGTTCCACTTTTGGCAGGCATAGTACACAAGTGTAGTCTCTATTCCTTCACTCGCATAACCCGACGTGACGGCAATCCAACACGAACGAAGAGAGATCAGGCGCAGGACCGATGGCTTAACGTGCTCTCCGAGGCACACCACCAACTTCCCAACTTCAGGCAAATATTGAGAAAATCTTAATAGAAAATTCAATATCGATTTTCTAATTGGCCCGACCCGGGACTTGAACCCAGGACCTCATGTCTGTAGTCGAACATGCTAACCACTAGACCAATGAGGCAGTATAGAAAACACTGTATTAACACCCAATACAAGTACAGAGTATTTTGTTATCGATTGAAAATTTGTACAAGCTATAGGGAGACTGAGAACTAATAGTAGGAAATGAAAAACCAACTAATTATAACTAGAACGATACGTCAGTAAGTGATTATGTTTGCCTGTATAACAAATTGTTTATAGAAGAGTCTTGATTGATTATTAATTATTAAACACTTTTATACACAAAATATAGAAAGTCAATTTGTGGAACTGAACTTCGAATGAATAATTTATTATACATTTAAATCAATCGATATTATTAAGATGTTTTATTAATAAAAATTACGGGTTCATAACAGGTTTGAAATATTTAGACTATGATTTTTTAGTCAATAAAACTGAATTAATAGACCCCGACCCGAAATTCGAGCCTCGCTAATGACTATAATGACTTAAATGCCTCACAACTTCCCATCTTGTAGCTGATGTTTGTTACGAATAAAAACTCATTTAATGAATACAAGTGCACTGTTATCTTCGAACTGTTTATATATACGTTGGTTCTGTTGAATTTATCACAATCACAATATTCTTTTTTCAAGTAATAAATCTACCACCTATTCAGAAAGTTGATTCCGCTGAGAAGAAACTGGCAAGAAATTCAGTGATTACTTTTTTTAATATAGTTTTGTGGATAACGGTATGTAATATTTTGTTTCTGTGTGCAACTGGAATAAAGTATAATGAAGTTTTTGTATTTCTTAAGAGATTTTTTTGTAATAATAAGGAAAATATGGTGATAGGTATAATATTTTGTTACAATTTTTGAATCAGCAATAGTGTAAAAAAGTATTCTGTTAAAATGTTTAGGAATTGTTTGTAACCGACTTTAATTCAGCAGTCATTAAGAAAACTGATACATATTTTAAAATATAAAAATACAGTTTTGTTTAATTTATTCTTTTTAATTAATGAAGAAAAAATACTGCACTTGTAAAAGAAGTAAATTTGTTTTTTACAAAAAAAGTAGGCTGAAATGGAAAAAAAATCTTTATTTTCACTTAATATTCAAAATATTATTAACAATTATAAATAATAACAATAATAATGGTTTTATTTATTTGGACATAAAAAAGTAAGGTACATAATTAAAATACCCCGGACCCCTAAACTAGGTAAGCCCCTGCCTTAGGTCAGCGTCTTCCCAATTGTATAATATATACGCTTAACCTACTTTTATAATAGAAAATGTAAAATAAAAACTTAATTTAAAACAAATCCTTATACACAAATACTTATTTCATTATGTATTCATTTTTTTAATATAAATAAGTTGAATTATAAATGATTTAATCTAGTAAATAGTTTTAACTATTAATATTATACCCAGCTCATTAATTTTGAAGGCATGCATAGGGTTTGTAGTAAGTTTTAAAAAGTTCAGCCGTATATGAATAAAGCACATTCAGCGCTTTTGGTTGAACTTATGAATAGAAATTCAAAATCTATTAAAATGAAAATCCCGTTGCTTACATCTAAAGGAATACGTATCCCTAACTATCTGGTGAGCCAAAACAAAAAAGAAATACACATTGAATATCGGAACGGGACCACACACTCGTTCGCCTGCGCACCTCTTGTTAGTCTAATGATATGCGCGTTTATTTGAAACCTAGCTATATATTTTATCATATACGGACTACACTTGTATTATTTTAACGTTTGCCACACACAGACATTGTTAGAATAACTAGAAGCAGTGCAATAATTACTTATATAGAGATATGCAAATTTGATAGCTTCGCTGGTGTAGTTATACGAGTAGTTGCTTTCCTAGAATAGATTTTGAGTTGGATTCTCGGCAGAAGAGATTTAGAAAATATAATTTTTTGATATGTCTGAGTCTGCAGTGGTGGGAGGCTTCGGTTATGTATATTTCCTACCCTATTAGCAAAAACGAGCCACCAAGCAAAGTATTTGCATTCCAGTGCCATACTATATGGAACCCATTGGAGGTAAATTATTATCTTAAGGCTTCTATTTCTGACTGTATTGTCCATCTTACCATCAGGTGAGTCAAGCAATAACCTGTCAGCAATGAATAAACTCTTCCTAAGTGTCTAGTGATCGAATATGTTAGTGCAACAAATGTTTTCTTTACTCCTGTTCAATATTATGTTCATGTAAAACTTGGCTGTATATTTTATTACCCATACACTTGTGTTGTTTTAACGTTTGCCACAGACGTATTGTTTGAACAACCAGAAGCAGTATAATTAATTAGTAATATTGAGATATGCAAATTCTTAGTTCAAGGCAGTAGTAAACTAGTGGGTAAGACGTGAATTTCTTTCTTTTTTAGTAATAGATAATTATACAGCAATCAAAACATTAGTAAGTAATGTTAAATATATAGCCATATACTTTAAAATGAATTATCTGATTGTAATTTCTAAATAATTGTTCCATAAAAACATAACAAAAAGATAATTTTCATATGGTATAATATAACAAATGTAACATTTGTGTTATATATTGCTTTAATACATCAGAAAAGAAAAGATTCAAAAAATTAATGTAAGAAATTTCATAAACTAGTTTTATCCTTAATTCGCATGCAAACTTTGATAAACTAGTTTGTATCGTTGAATATTTTCTTTGAATGCAAGCCAAATTATTGTGTAAACTGGCTCAGTGCCCAGCAAGGAAAACTTGTTTTCCATATAGTAACATTATGTCGCCATTTTTCATATAAATCTGCATTACTATATATTAAGCATTCATTGTTGTGAAGCTATCGTCGAGCTCGTTTCTAACTTTAATGTTTCTTTTCTTTCTGATATAATGCTCTGCATATACGTATCATTGGGCACCATCTTTTAAACTGGTTAAAATTATGCACCGCCAATAATTGAAAGCTCATGTAAAGCTTTTAATTGATGTAGGTGTACAATTTCTCACAAAAGTTTCAAAATATTTGAAATTGAGTGAAAAAATAAAAAAAAATTTACTAACGAGTAAAAAGGAAGAGTGTGAGTTAATAGTAGTAATTGAAAAAAATATATCGACGCCTGAAAGCAAACGCGTAGTAACCATGAAATCAGTGCTTTAACAAAACTGTACGATAATATTACTACAGGCAATCTGTTATGCAAGAAAATATAGTTATAGTTTCTAAAAATGTTTATTTTAATCGATAAATACGGAAGAATTTTCGTGTTTGCTTTCCAGCGTCGGTATAATGCCAAAAATATAATATATTCTAGTGGTCCTTCACTAGAATAGATTTTATTAAAACGTACAGCATATCTTGCTTAATACAAATTTACATGAATTCCACCCCAAGCACAACGCATGTTAAACAGTGATAATTTCAACGTGGACGATCCCGAGTTAAACTTTGTCCAGCAATCTGCATTGTATTATAAACTTTACGTGAAAGGTTTTAAATATCAAATTTGTAAACGTTTACGTGTGGATAAATGTGTACTCCATGAAATGTATCGTAGGGCGGTGACAAGAATCCATGCTCTAATCTGCATATGGATGCGATCAAAACAATCTTATTCAAGCCATACGCCAAGCAATACAGGACTCTAAATATAAAAGGCTACAGCATAGTTACTATTAAACAATTACTGAATAAAGTATACACTTTTAATTATCCGGTTCCAACTAAGTTCGTATGTATAAATGAAGTCAGTAACAGAATTTCATTAACATAGTCATTATTTTTTCCAGCAGGCCGCGTCATTGTCCAGATGATATAATGTTTTGTTTATATTTCATTCTGTGTAGTTAAATGGAGTTTTCAGTTATTATATTTAAACGTAATGATATGCCTTCATAAATTTCGCGTAGTTCTTTATGGATCATTAGTAAAATAGCATGAACTTTTATGTTTTAAAAATAATCTACTTACTTATTACACTATGTACAATACAATATTTAAAATTTTAAGTAGTGAAATATAATATGAATATAATGTTCATTTGATTAGAAAGTCGATTTGTGGGCGAAATGCGAAATGATTTAGAAGGCATTCTCTGGTACTTCTTACAAAGTAATAAAATTGGAGTGTCTGTTAGTAATTTCAAATGAACACCTTTTCAATAAATCCATATAAAGGTCTGTGCTGTAGTTACCTCGTACTAAACAATAATTGTTTTTACTTGATTGTCTGTTTATCTACTTTGAATGGGGTGGATCGATTTTGACGAGACTTACACAGATAGCTGATGCTATAAGAAGTGACTTTAGGAGTAATTTGTTTCACAAAAAAGGCATTCGGAATAATGCTGGTAACGTCGTATGGAACAGAGTACAATGTCATGAAAGTAAAGACGTCAGCCAGCATTTTGTTATAATTCTAAGAATATCAATGAAAACGGATAATTTCTAGCTATTAACCGTGATGGATGGCCTTATGCAGGTATGTGAGAGTTTATTTTTTCACGATTAGAAAAAAGGTTCGCCCAAACATAAACACTTCCATTATTCGGATAACAAAAGGTGAACTGCCGAAGCGAATTCAAATTCGTCATGGCTATTTAACATTCTTAAATAGATTTTTTTTGTATATCAATAGTCGTTAATAACGATTTCGTCTCATTAATAATCAGTGGAGCGATAGAGGATGCTTTTACCCACTCTAAAAGGTCGGTATTATTTTCAATTGTAATACGCACATTAATAACATTTAATGTTTTCATTCCGGTCGGATAATGCCTCGCGACATAAAAAGGGTCCTAATTGTTATGGCGCGTGTGTAATTAATATCTATTCGCCCCTTGATTAATAATTTTAGCAACGTGCATGTGTACTCGCGACTGGTTTTATTTACTTGGTAAATACAATTTTTATATCGCTTAGCATCATCTAAATATTTGTCCTGTAAAGACGTTTCTTTATCTACTTAAACACGAATAAAGAAAGAAATATGTCTACCTAAAATTTCTTTCTTTATAGACTTCACAACCGGGGATATAAAGACCATTTTAAAACTAGCAAACCCAACAGACAGATTTCAGTTTTACGAATGATTTTCGAAACGAAATTACAGCAGTACTAAATATCTATAGCTCTTACATTTTGTGACTATTCAATTTGGTCGGGCTGTGACTATTCAATTGATTTTGAACTTTGTGCAGCGGTAATAAAGTGCAAATTGACTCTTTGACGTTAGGAACACACCTACATTGCTTAGACAACATGTGCTTGTAATTTATTGAATAGCAATAAAGGTCAAATTGACTCTACATTTTAGTTAGAAAACGTTTGTATGGTAAACAGAAACGGCCTGTTTTTAAGGTTTTCCTCTGCAATTATTCGAACTTTTCTTGCCGTAGAAACCATCCTTGGACTTTAACGAACATTTTAAAAAAAGAATTGTCAAAATTGACCTAGGCATTGTTGAGTTATGTGCTTACCAACACATTTTGCGATTCATTTTTATATTTTAGAGTAGCTGATCTACGCAACAGTGCCTGCATACGAGTACACTTAAATATGGGTACTAAAGAACGGCGACATCTATTTGATCTACAAAACGTTGATTATCTACGAAACGTATGGCCCGCCAGCCGCTGAGCCTCCGCTTTTTAAATCTCTCATATCTTCTAAGATATCAATTTTAATGAAATGCTTTCAATAACAGTTTTGATCTACATACATAAAAGATATATCACATATATTGTATTTAATGGGATAGGAATAATATTATATAAAATATCTTGGTAAATAAAACATTTTTTTGTAACTTATAAAAGATAAAAATGGTTACTGGGGATTATCCTTTAGAGATAAAAACGTACTATTACAGAGTTTTTTTATCGATATTTTTAAGATATACAATTTCGTAGCATATTAATTTGATCTATCTAGTAAGATTTAGCCAGTATTCGCTATTTAAGCGCTCAAAAATATGTTTGTTACGACAATTCAATACAAATGTTTGAATTTTTCTGTTCACTGTGCTGTAATATGTATGTTTTGTAATATATTTATAACCTTCCTTTTGAAAAGCTTGGCAGTGAACGAATTGCTCTTATTTGAAATATATTAAACCAATATAATATTGTAATGATGATGGTAACAAAAAAATACAAAATACCAGACCGAGTTTGCTGTGGGCTCTTCTCAGATCAGGACGGGAGGGAACCCTCGTAACTTTTAAGTCGTTCTTTAATAGGTATTAATTTTTATTAATCATCAGACGTACATTAGTATTATTGTGTGGAAAAAAAATATCATATTTGACTATTCTAAAGTTCTGTAATAGGCCTACTTGAATAAAGATATTTTGATTTGAAATGTTCTATCAATTGATGAAAACTGTCTTAATGCGTTGGTTCTAAGCATGTAAGTGATAGAAAAGAACAGACAGCGGAACTGATATATCATATTACACTATGTATAGATGATACGAAAGTGATGTTAGACAACAAAACTGACTCAGTCACACTTAAAACATAAGAATATACTTATAATTCGTGCCGCTATGTTATTTTTTTATTTCCTAACTTTGCGTTGCGATAATATTTTTTTTTTATATTAATTGTGTATTTTAATTTTTAAGGCTTTTAATCTTTAATTTTGTTTTATATTACTTTTTATGTATATAAATGAATTTATATGTACATGTTGTCAAATGTAAATTGAATGTATTTAAAAAAAACTAAACAACACATCATTTTTAAAATATGCGCGAATGACTTGATAATGAGATGAGTGACATTTTTCGCACATTACCGCATAATTAAGTCCCGATTTCATATCATATATATCACACGGGATAAGGAACTACTAAGGAATAAAAGGGGCTAGTATTTTGATACAGTTGAGTATACATATATAATAATATCATAAATGTTACATAGTTCTGTGTAACAAGAAATGACAGATAAATGTAACCATTGATATCTCTGATATTAAATTCAGCAATCTCGCCAATTACGATCCGTACAATGAACCAATGTTCACAATACAAAAACTATTGTCGATATACCACAGTATATATAAAACTATCTTGCATTTGATATAAGTATTCAATTACATATGACCGTATGAATATGAGAAAAAATGGCTTCATTTCAAATATAACAATAATATCTCTGTGCAAATTTTTATCCAAATTTTTTGCACTGAATAACTTACAGAGACTAATATAGTGGAACTAGTTCACGTTCTATTGCTTCTATAGAAATTTCCGAGCTTTTCAATTTTTGCGCATTCATAATTCTATACAGCTAATTTATTTCGACATCCGTACTACCGCAGACCCGTTTAGCTTTGAAAAATTAAGTAATTCATTCGGCATGAAAGGGTAAACTGTATTTGACGTAAAAAAGCAGGGTATGAAGCCATCATTCGGAATAGACGCGCATGGCTGAGTCCCAACGGGTGGCTGCCCCGTTCAACCGTCCGACGCATTCTTATTCCGATGTTTAGATAAACATTAATAGGTCCCTATTCCATCTAAAAGTTCCCTTGTTTCAATTATTTCCGGGCAACGATTTATATGTATTACGTCTGCGCGGCTTTATCAAAATGCTTATTCGACTGGCGCTGCGAGATCGTATCAACGCTATGTGCACGCGGTAGTAATGTTAGTTAAGCTTTTTATTATAATTAATCAGACTTGTTTGTTGTTTCCACAGAATTCCTAAAACGTAACAAATGGAACTACTACTAATTTTAATTAACCACGTATAATGTTTTACATGCAACGTTTGTTTGTATAAGTTATTTGTTTAATCGTATATGTTGGTAGTAAACTTGAGGTTGTTAGTGAACAATAGAAAGGATTTGTGTCAAGGGCCTGTGGATAGCTTGAGCTTTCGTTGCACGGAATGGCCGCCTGAGTGCTGAGTAAGCAAGGCAAGTTGGCGCTCAACGACTAATGAAGATATGCGAGTGTACTCGAGCGTATAAACAAGCGCGGCCCGAGGCTCTGTTTCTGTTTGCTCCCGCGGGATTAGTAATTTAAAAGTCAATGCGGACACTCGGAAGGGTCAATCGCATCGCGCCGGGCGTATTGAAAACAGATACCCTTTTCTGTATTCCGGTGGTAGCCCATGAAAGTTATAAGGGCTGAGTTGTTGAACTATGTAATTGACTTGGATCTGCGGTCACAGGCTTTGTTTGCCAGAGGGCGGATAATCTAAAACGTCTCTGCCGAAACGGTGGGAGAGGAATAATACAGAGTAGATGTGTAGACTGTCCAGTCCGGCCCTTGTTTGATTTGCAAAGAGCTATTTAACCGAAGATTGCCGTTAGAGCAGGAAATTGAGCGCCGCCGACGGTTTCGACTACGCCAACACTCGTCCAATTACTTCCTTTCGACAGTTTAACTGTTAAACAAGTTTAAGTGGCAATCGTTTTAATAAAGAGCAGTCAGCGTTTGAGTTGGTCCTTTATGACGCGGCAATTTCCGTGCGCCGGGGACACGTCGCAAAACTAATATGTTACACGAAAACGTGAACAAAAAGAGCACGTCAGACATGACGCCGGTCATAAAATAGACAAAAGCGTTTAGCTTTAACACGAATAGTGAGCTATTTAAATCTGAAGCGGTCCCTGTGTCATCAATTTTATTTTCTCGCACAAAACATGTTGGCTGTCGCAACGCATTATGCTGGGAGCGCCACACGCCACACGCAACATTCGAACGTGTTTTATTTTGGGCAAACGTGGACGTGGACGTTTCCAATGATTGACTTATCCGGGGGTAATTTGAGAGGCACTCAGACATGAGCGGTCGCGCGAAGCACGAAGCGGTCCGCGACTGCCTCCCGAGGGTAACCCAATACCCACCGCTCGCAACGAAAGCACCGGCGGTGACAGGTATTAAAATGAGGACCTTTTAATATTACCGATGCATGTAATTAAAACTTAAATCATCTGAAGAAGATATTCTTTTTAGTTTCCATTTTGTCTGACTGTGGACTGATAGGAGGCTTCGGCCGTGGCTAGTTACCACCCTACCAGCAAAGACATACCGTCAAACAAAGAGATATGTGTATTGCCTCTTACCAGATTAGCTAGCTCTCGTATAAGACTGTATCATCACTTACCATCAGATGAGATCACAGCCAAGCGCTAACCTGTCAGCAATAAAAAAAATCTAATTGTAATTTATTGCAAAATTAAGTAGAAAGTAAACAAGAAAATGTATGGATAGGAGAACATCCGAAATAGTAAAGGTATGTAGTAGTTATTAATGAGGCACTGTTGGGCACAGGCCACCTCATAGAAGAGAGAATTTTCGAGTTTAGACCCACCACGCTGTTCCACTACGTATTTTCAGACTTCACATATGGGATATGTGAAATTACTCTCGGGATGTGCAGGTTTCCTGACGATGTTTGTCTTCACCTAAAAGCGCATTGAGGTATTAAAAAGAACTATCAAGCATGATTCATTTTTATGAAAATAAATTTATTTTTGTTAAAGTCTTGATTAAATGAAACAATATATAGGTATTTAGGAAAACGTAAAAAAAATGTTATAGTGCAATATATCAGACTTTCTTTTCACTTCCCTCGTGCGACGGTTCTAATCCATCTTAGTTAGAAGCCATGCGGGCCAGCAAGTTATATTTCTTTATTTACAAGGAAATATAGACGGTCCCATAAGATTTAAAAGTCTTCTGTTTTAAGAGAAAACCAATACGGATGTACCATCTGCGTGTTGTCTTTTTCAAATGGCCGGGAATACAAGTAACGTGATACGCTACTCCGAACAGGATGGAGCGGTACAAAACGAACAAATACCATTGTAGTGTATCTAAATAGCAACAGAACGTGACTTAGAGAAATAATCAAAGATACAAACGCATAGATGGAGCTTAGCGAAATGAAAAGAAAATAAAAGAGGAATTCCAGCAGCGTTTGCTGGCTTAGTGCATCATCATAATTCAATTGCTCCTTGCAACTAAAAGAGCATCGAATTTATTACAAAGCCTCGACCCCTACCTATTATTTATGGCACTCTGTTGGTCTGTCACAAAAAACGTACGGGTGCTTCGAAAGTCGCAGCGGGTAGCTTCAGAATATAAGCTGCAATAACATGCACTTCCTTCAACATCGTGAACATCTGTACAAAATATATTGAACCTTGTTACTTTAAAGTAAAAACTACTTTGAAATATATGATCAATGAGTGCATTAATATATCAGTGAGCTGTAATCCGGATTTATTGAATACTGTATTGGAGATTGGTTTAAATGTGAGCCATGTGGTGGCAAATGTGGGAACACCGCCAAGAAGATGCCCCACTAAATGATTTTGTTACTCCATTGTTCCGCCGTAACAATGTACATTTAAATTTGTAAGTATACTGTTGTTTTTATTTTGTTTGTTTAATTTAACTAATTAAAGCGAGCTCCACGGAATATTAGCTTTGTGAATAAACGTCGAATAGTTTTTAATTAAATTCATTTTCTTCAATCATTCCAGTTTATTACGGAATGGATAATATATCTAATTCTAAACATCTTTTGTTTTATATTTTATTTTGGGAACGATTTTTTGACTTTAATAAACATAACATTTCTATCTTTTAAATTTTAGATTTTTATACATAATTTAAAATAGAAGTTACATAATAGATAAAATTAAATGTTGCAATTTTTTACAACGACATTGTTCAATAGTAACATGAAAATATATATATAACGAATTTAAAATATTCTATTATATACAATCTGTTTGTTTCGTTTTATACTAAACTAGCAGACCCGACATACTTTTTGCCACAGATTTGGAATGTGGCAGATTTCAGTTTTACGACTGATTTTCGAAATGAAATTACAGCAATACGAAATATCAATAGCTCTTAAATTTTTGTGACTATTCAATTTGGTCGGTTTGTGACTAGTTAATTGATTTTGAACTTTGTACAACAGTAATAAAGTGCAAATTGACTCTGACGTTAGGAGCACACCTACATTGCTTAGACAACATGTACTTGTAATTTATGATGAACTCTATTGAATAGCAATAAAGGTTAAATTAACTCTACATTTTAGTTAGAAAACGTTTGTATGGGAAACGGAAAAAGGCTGTTTTTAGGGTTTTCCCCTGCAATTGTTCGAACTTTTCTCGCCGCAAAAACCATCCTTAGACTTCCACGAACATTTTAGAAAACGACTTGTCAATTGACCTACGCGTTGTTGAATTATGCGCTTACCAACACATTTCGCGATTCATTTTTTATTATAGATATTCTCACTATGTATTAAAATTTATTACTATTTAAATGTTTTTGAGTATAGAGAAATTCATACGTGAATAAAGCTACTTTTATGTGGAAAGAAATGGGTTTAAATAAACCCCAGGTGTAGCCACTTTACATTCAAATGGTTGAAGTACCGTACCTGCTCAAGTACTACTAATTTAACCGGATACATAGAAAAACGCTTCCACAGAGCCAATGAGGTGATATCAATGAAATACCTTTAGAATTAAGGCAAAGAGTATTCTTAGCACGAATCGCTTAAGCCCCCTTTTGTTATTGAAGAACACTCGAAAGCTATTTCGTCCCGGGACTAATTATTATAAGATGTCCCGAGCCAAAGATTCATAAGCCATCTGCGCTATTTATATTGAAGACATATTCAACAAAGCAAAGATTGTCGTTCGGGAGCGATCAATTTTAATCCTAAAAACGAGACAAATATCACGAAGCGGGTCAACGGCTATCTTCTCACGTTTGTTGACGACTCAAAGTGTGATAATATTTATTAAACGGTTCAGACGAGACGTCCGACATCTATAAATAACCCTGTAAGGCCATTAAGCGTCTCATAAGATTTACTATGTATGGTAAGTAAGGTATTTTTTTATATACAGTTCGCTCGCAGTCGCTTTGTAATGCCAAGAATTTCGGTCGCGATGTTATCATTATTATTTTAGTTGTAATTAGTATTTATTACCAACAGGTCTTTTGGCTTATTACGAGTCTTGGATTTGAAAGCGGTCTCGGCGTGAGTAATGTGGTCAAGGGACGGATGAGTTAAGCAATTAAAGCGGTTCTTGAATGGCCACGCTGTCTTAGATGTGGCTTGCGATAGTGGCGGAATTTATAGTGTTGTGTTACTCGCGTGTCAGTAGAGTATGAAATATCACAGTATTTCAATTATATAGGAACTGTAAAAATTGTTACATCATGAGAAAATCTCTGATATTTTTCCTTGACGTTTGATGGTATTTTGATTTATTTCAGTAAAACTCCTGCTACATATATCAGACAAATCGAATCTTATATTTAATACTAGCTTAATCAGCGACTTCGACTGCGTGGAATGTTTTTTTAGCAATTTAATGAATTTAGTCAAATTGTTTTACAAATAAGAAACATAACCTCTACTCGGCAAAAGGAATATTCCTACCACATTGCAAGTCTCTACGCCTTATGGTTCCTGAGATATTGTTATGAGTCAATAGTTAACTTCCCCTCAACCTCCCTTGCGGGTAGAATTTCGTAGAATCCGTTCTTAGCTGACTTCTACTGAAAAAAAGGAACAATCCTACCAAATTTCAAGTCTCTATCCCTCCTTATGGTTACTGAGATATCGTGGTGAGTCAATAGACACCTGGATATATCTTATATATATATATTAGTTAATTGCTAAAATCAATAAAATATACATGGATTTTTAAGTCATTAAGTTCTTTTTCAAAAACTTCGTTTCATCATCGTGAAGTTTTAGAAATAGAACTATATATCTATATCTATAGAACTACTTATAGATAACAAATATTTCTGCATTTTTCAACAATATATGGGATGATTTGAATTAAATATATAGTTATGAAGTTAATAATACTTGAAACATTCTACTTGAACTAAGCGTTAGCAGATTTTGCGAGAGATGTTTATAATATCACATTTTTTTTACGTGTATATAATTTTGGTTATAGGTAATCCAAATATATAATCTGTACTTAGGTGGAATTATCTCAGCACTAAGTATGTGACCAAATTTAAAGTTTTGACATAAATATTTGGGTGTTATGCCCACACATATCGGTTGCGTGTTCGACAAGTAAACAAAAAAAATCGGCTACTGTTCTTGTGAGAATTTGCCTGCCATCTGCCGGGAAGGCGATACGATGAAATTAATGTGCTAGTTAACGCTTAAATAACCCGCGCTTACCCCCGCCGACCCAACGTTACGAATAAATCATATGATAATTGAATCATATGCTGCATGTCAAAAGTAATTAACGAACGGCGCGATACACATCTCAGGCCACATGTGCTTTTTTAATATTCTCCCAGCTTCCTCTCGTACACGCGACTCATGCTCGAGATAGCATCAAATAGCATTTCTTTAATACGTATGTAATGAAAATTATTACTCTGCTCACTGGGCCGAGATGACTTTATTATATTAACTTCTTTGTCAGTAAATTGAACTACTGTGATGCTGCGGGCGGTAAGGCAATTGCTTACACAGATGGAACGACATCTCTCTTCTTATTTCATGTCATAGTGGCTGCTAGATAATTTAGCTGCATGTTATGCATTGCTTAATAGCTTTTAAATGTAGTTTATTTATGAACTTGAGCGCAACATTTTTATAACAGATGTCCGTGACGACTCATCGTAAACACCGAGCTTTTATGTTTTATATATATTTGGTGGTTTGTTGTACCATAAATCTTATGAGGCAATTTATTTCATACCAAAATTTATTTCGTTTTCGTCTCGTATTAAATTTAGCCAGAGGCGTACCTACTGAGAATAATAGGTCTAACGTAGCCTCAAACGACTGCTTTGGGCTATAAAACTGTTTCGCAGCCGTACACCAATTACCTTAATGTAACTACCGACAAAACAACCTTTTTGCAAATCGCTCCTCAGCTCGTTCCCATGAAATGTTTATTCCTAATAAAATAAAAACCGTATAGTTAACATTAAGAGGAGGCATGTAAATGTTCGGCAAATAGGATAATGTTTTAACCTTGAATCATATCGGTATAGCCATTTCTCTCTTGGCACTTTCATCATAGCTCCCTTTTAAGCATGAAATATTAGAGGTATCGCGTGCCGCCCGAGGCATAACGAGGCCCTTAGGAATACGAAGCAATATCTTAATACTCACCTTGGCCCGGGGTGACAAATACAGGTCATTCGCGTGGAAACTGTAAATAATTTATAACCGCTCGCTTTACGACGTTTCTAACTCAATGCGATGACAAGACGAGGACCGCGTAAAGATATTGCACGACGAATAAACACCGAGGCTATACTTATCATCCTTCGAACCAAAATGATCCCTCCTTTATTGCACTAGAATTCAAAATTGAATATTCAAATTCTAGAAATTAAGCACCCCCTTACGGTTACTAGTATAAAACAGACTTATTGCTGACGAGTCTGCGTTAGTAGTTCTATTTTCTCATTGAGCCTTAGTAATTTTACCTCTCAAACACTTCAAAGGTAAGCGATATACCACTTGAGAATTTCAAACTAATATCGTACTGGCTGAATGACAAATAGGTAATGAAAATTCGTGTACGAACTTGATCAAAGCTGACTAGTAATAACTATTTTAGATCTTCAAAGATATGGATATGGGAGGACGCGAGCACGTTTTACGAGTAAGGTATTAATTTATTTCGTCCTGGAAACAATCGCACTTCCTAAGAGCGTCCTGAAAGTTAAATATGAAAGAGCTCATAAAAGTGTCGTAAAGAGGCGGTGAACAGCGGGCGTGCTTTCTGAGTGGTGGCCGATCGGCACTTTGATTTGTGTTGAGCAGCTGTTTGAAGCGTTAATAACTTAATTCGTCAGAGTCGACGGCGCGGAAGAGGATTTCAAAACGTCGTTGTTCTAGTCGCATAAGCCCGGGCGCCGGGAAATCTCTTGTGTATTTATAAAATGCAAATGTCTGTTGCAATGAGCTTCATAACATGACGTACTTGACGGTTTTGATGTTAATAAAATAACTCCAAATATCACTATAACTCAGTAGTCATCAAGTTGCATGGATGTTACAACATTGCTTAACATGTTAAGATACTATTGCAATAAACAGTATATTATTGTAACTACAATTAAGCATGATAACATTATATCGAACCTTAACATTAATACAGAAAAAATAAAAGTAATTAAAATGCGCCACCAGAAGCAAATGGATGGGTGCCCATAAGACTGGCAGCGTTACTTCTTTGGACAGCGATACTTATACGCTGTCCGAAGTACCACCCGGCCTTAGGGTCACGGGTGACATCAACTGAGTGAGATGAAATTTCTTCAAAAAGCTTTTAGCCTCAGGACTCCACGGTCCCAGTGTCTCCATGCCAAAAGGCACAAATATGTATCCTAAAGCAAGGCTCTCATATTTGCGCCTCTTGGCGTTTTCAGCTTATGAAGCCGCCGCTCCCTCTGATTTGGAGGTAGCGTCAATGTGAGACGGTGCAAGCGTTCCACACATGTAGCATCCCACACCAACGACCTTCCTCTTTTCCATGGCATCAGCGACACACCATCAGGTGCAATTCCATTCGGCTTGAGAATAGCCGGCACGTTAATGGTGACAAGAGTCCTTCTATAACTATATTACAATTTAAGCATATAATAATCGTTTGCCTATATAAAATGTTGAAATTGATTTATAAAATATACGTTTTCAGTTACAGTTTTATGTTCGTAACGTCGGTGTAAAATATCATTTATTCTACGCTAACTGAAAAAAACATACTAATAAAGGTCATAGTTGTTATTATGACCTTTATTACACTGACACCAAACATAAGAAGACGAAGAACACTATAAAAGAATACGCAATTATTTCTTACTTTTAGAGCATATTAATATATTTGGAAGTTTGTTTTGAAGGCGGTTCTTTAAAAATTTTAGTGATTATTAGTGAATCCGAAGTAAACAAACAAATTTGTCTCAATATGTGTACACCTAAAAACACGTTGCAATGCAGCAACAAACGTAAGCTCATAGCTATTTTATCTCAGACACTTATATTTTCTTCCATAAACCGCACCCTTACTGTAAGCCATTCAGGAGAGCCATTGATCTTCACATTTAACTACGACTAACACTTGACCATACCGAAGTTACGGTAGGCAACTGAAATATCCGAATAGTCTATAGAAGATTCTGTCGAGTATCGTTCATTTGTTCCTAAGAATTGAAGAGTTCCGTCACTTTAACCTAAACTTTAACTAACCAAACTAAAAAAGGAATCATTGAAATCGGTTGGCGTGATGGCGTCACAAGGCAGCGTTCTATAATTTTTATTAAAGGTAATAATATAATAACAAATTAATTAGCAATAAGCAATAAGCAAAATTTTATGAATAAGATTCAATTCAAAATAGTGCCACAGTAAACACGATACAAAGCTTTAATGAATGGACGATATCATATTTGTGCATATCTATAATCATGAATGTTCATCATATTATATAAACCTTTATAAACATAGATCTATAACATCGTCTATAATTGAATATTTAGTTACGTTTTCAAAAAATGTAATAGAAAAAAAAACTAATAGAGCCTGTCTGGCTTAATTGCCATTTACACCCAAGTCTTACTGTCACCCCGAAATTAACGAGCTAGTTTAGGTTTCTGCAGACGTGTTTATAGACGTTTTTTAGAAGCTTACTTATTGCTTATTGAGTCTATATCTATTTTCAACGCAGCTTAAAAGGATGATCGTTTTAAAGCCCTCACCGAAGTTCACAACTGAAATAGTTGCGTCAATCAACGAGGGTGTCATTATAGACACTTTGTAAAGGGATGACATTTAGTATTTGTATTATTTGCAAAATGTAGACGTCAGATCTATGTATTTTGCTATTCTTCGGATTGATAAAATCAGTTATGTGGTAGAAAATAAAAGTATTTGAATTATATAGAATTATATAACATCTAAAGGAGGTCTTATTGCTGCATACTATCAGTTCATTTAACATTTTATAATAGCACATAATAATGCATCAAAACTTAATTTTTAGCTATCTATATAAAATTAATTATTAACTTGGCTTAGATATTCTTAAGAGACGATACAGTTTTATTTATTGAGGTATTTGTTAACACCATTAATGATTATTTTAAAATATTATAATATTGACATATTGAAGTCTCATCTTACACCATCGTAATCGTCTCAACGTGCTAAAGTGTCATCTCAAAGCGGTAGTTAATTAAAATTCTTTTCGAGAGTCAACATCTTCAAATTTATTCCTATGAGAATTGTCATAACAATCGTTTTTATTTGTACACTCGAATCAGAAGCTCATGAAAAAAACAAAATTGCGTAATAAAAATGACTTTTATTGTTATGTCTTTAAAGATCATAATAAACATCTGTTTCATTAACGCATTGCCATATATGATTATTGAGCAAAGAGACGTTGAAAGAACTTCAAATTTAGATTCTCTCATTCAGCCACTCTAAAACTTGTTAAGTGTCATCGGGGCTCACCTTAACATTATTTTTATAAGGCAACCGTAAATAGTAGAGAAGTGTCAGCTCTTAAACCTTAAATAAATGGTTAAATGTTTCTAACAAGCGAAGGTTTATTTGTGAAGCTGAAAGTAACAGGATAGTCTATTTTTGGCATTCTTAGAAACTGCATTTTGTATACTTTTCAAAATTTGTCATAATGACATCTGACTCCATTTGGATAACAGATTGTATTTAGAAATAAATGATCAAAGCCTTGCTAGCACAATTGTGCAAATTTAGAAAAGTAAACTTTTTAATTGGTCTGAGTCTGGACTGGTAGGAGACTTCGGGCGTGATTAATTAGCACCATATCTGCCGATATACAAACGACTTGCGCACAGATACGATGCTATGTAGAAGCTATAAGAAATAAATGCATCTTTTTTTCATTAATTACCACCAGGCGACATTACAGACAAACGATAATCTGTCAGATATAAAAGGTACTTAGCATCGCAGAATAAGGCGTGTCCTACATTATATTCACAGCGACTACGTATGTTCGGGATTCGTCGAATTAAAGCATATATACTAATATATCTGAAAGTACAGTAGGGTACAAAAGTTTAACAAAATAATGTAATACCTTAACACGAAAATGTTATTATTCCAAGCACAATAAAAGCGACATAAAGCCGCAACGTCACGTACTATGAAACGATACCACCTAACTAACGTTCATATTCTGTTGCCGTAAGCACTAATTGGAGACACGTATCTACAGTTTTAGCACAGAAATCGATAGTTCTTGTTTGATTAAACGCCAAGGGAATACTCGGCGAGTGCTGCCATTTTGCTGTAGTTCAATAGGCGTACCACACCCATCTCTTAATTAACGGAATTGGCTCACTATTGAGCTCTTTTGCGCGGGAAAAAGTTGTTCCACATAAAATCTGTTGTATTCCGAGGTATTCTTGTGGGATTTATACGCCAGACGTAATATATACTATACAATGTATATCGAACCATTATAAATATATTGCTCATCGCGCTGGAAATAATTCTTGCAATGCATCAGAAATTTGTTTACCCGATGACAAAAGTGTTCCGAGCATTCAAATTTGATGATATTAAAAATATAACTGAAATTTTAACCAGAGACCGAGCTTTTTATAAAATATTGAATGATTTTACATAGTATAATATGATAATAATTGAAGTGAATATAGTTTTGCAGATATATAATATATTTTACTATACCGTAGTGGAATCCAGGACTCTTCGCATATACTCGTAGTGTAATGTGGCCAGAAATTTAGATTAAAACGAACCGAGAAGTTGTGAGAGAAGTGAAGAGTGTAAACGTAGTTTAGTAATTTATTCCAGTTTTTGGAATAAAAAAATAATTGTATTATAAAAAAAAAACAGTACCAGGAGCTTTTGTTGCGAACGAGTAACGCAGGTTTATTTGCTGACATAAAATTTTTAATTGTGAGTCGTGTTTTTTGAGTATTAATTGAGTTTGCATGATTTATAATTTTTATTACCCAGCCTTAATTATTACCTTATATGAGCTATGTCACCGGAGGTTCAACTAGGTCCATTGAGAAAAATATCTGTATAATGAACACCTTTTACAAATTAGCGGTTCTATGAAAGGTGAACAAAAGTGAATATATTTTTTAAAAGATTTAAGGAATTTTGAAAAAATAATTAAAGGTTTTGATTCTGACAGTACTGCAGACAGACTTTTCGTCGGCAGTGTTTGAGTTTCAAGGGTCAACGCATTGTTCCCTCATTTAAAGTTACCGTGTCAAAGTAAACAGCTCTTGAGTTTAGAGGACGTACTTAAAATTTTATGAGAGCATCCTGATTATGTCGCATGTGACTTGGGTGCAAAAAATACTATAATTTTATATTTTACTAATTATATTTATTTTTTAAATTGGTAAAAGAATGTTAATTTATTGATTTTGATATATTTTATTAGTAAAAGACAGCGTGTTTTAGATTCGTAAAGATGTCTGTAAATAATTTTATCAAGATTAAATTACTTGTTGGACTTTAAGTGGTTTTTACAGATCATTTTAAAGTTGGACATTCGAGAAACATAACCCTAAATGTCATAGTAGTAAATCTCACTAGAGAAACAGTTTCTCTCGTGTATGGGTATAAATAAGAATAATATGATTTTACGTTCTTTTACAAAGTTATGAAATTCATTTTATTTACCTAAAGTGTATTGATTTGGTTACAAACTCTTCTAATTTTCTTAGTCGACGCGGATCCTATATTTTGCAATGACGGTACGTACATTGAAGTCGATCTTGCGATCTTTGTTCGCCTCACAAAGAGAAACAAACTGTACTTTACGAGCGAATGGCGATTGTACATTCTCTGAAATATTACTTCTATTTACAACGTTAATCCAGCACGTTATAAATATAGTTGCTTGACAACAAATGTAGAGCTGGCTAAAGCGCGCGTAGGTAATATTGAGTCTGTCACTGCCATTGTTGAGTTAATATCTGAATCCAACAAAAGTATAAGTACTCCCGTTTTCAAAAACGAATAAAATCGTAGCGAGCGTCAGATTATAAGCATAAATTATTAGGTACTTTTGTCCAATCGAAGCGCTTGGACGCGACCCATTCAATTACGCTCCACAGTCAAGGAGTTCCGAGTCTTTTCCAGATATTTGTGTAAGGGATTAGCCGGGGATATCTGTGTCGGTATCTACGTAAGATAAGTAGGAATATACGTCAACGTCGGACAACTAAGCCGATTATTTTAAATGTATTCACTTCCTTAATGGACGTCATTTTTCAACCGCCCTACGACTGTCTCCGACAAGGCCCTGACTTACTGAAGATTTGGTTATGATCCGGCCAATGACTGGAAGGTATTATTGCTTGCTTATCCGACGTTTATTAGATTGTCTATCCGCTACCTCCCAAGGGATAATACTTTATTAAGATATTTTCATAATTTTATGGAATAGATATTCCTTCACATGCTAATAGACTACAAGCCCATGTTAAAAAATAACCTGTGAAATGAGACAACGTGTATAACGCTTAGAAGGCTGTTACTATATTATAAGATGCCTCATTGGTCTAATGGTTAGCATGTTCGACTATAGACGTGAGCTCCTGGGTTCTAGTCCCGGGTCGGGCCAATTCAAAAATGAATATTGAGTTTTTCTATTAAGATTTTCTCAATATTTATTTGAAGTTGGGAAGTTGCCGGTGTAATCCACCTCCGTGCCTCGGAGAGCACGTTAAGCCGTCGGTCCTGCGCCCGATCTCCCTCCGGTTGTGTCAGATTACCGTCACATCGGACTATGAGAGTGAAGGAATAGAGAGTGCACTTGTGTACTATGCCTGTCAATCCGCAGTGGAGCAGCGTGGTGGGTGTATGCTCTAAAAACCCTCGCTCCTCGGGGTGAGGAGGCCTATGCCCAGCTGTGGGACGTTAATGGGCTGCTACTTACTGACTATATCATCAAATAGCAGCACTCCGGTAATATTTAATAACATTACATAAAAAAAAGTTGCCGTACATACATTTATGAACTTACAGCAGTAATAACTTGGTAAATCCTGAAATGTAGAAAATTTCTGTAAGATCATAAACTTATGTACGGCAACTTTTTTTTTGATACAATGTTATTAAAAATTACCGTTGTATCTTATAGCCGTTCATTTTAAATGGTAACAAATAAAAATTTTAGGATAAAATAAAATGATTTACTCCCGTACTCACCTGTAATGTACAGAAATAACGGCCTAGCGCTCAGAGTTATTTTTTGATATAGTAACAGCCTTCTAAGTGTCATTCACGTTGGTTCAGTTCACTGGTTAATTCTTTCCATGGGCTTGTAGTCTATAAGATAATTACTCTTATTTAAAAATGAGAGAGATTTTTGCCTTTAACTTTAACCTCATACGACCTAATGAAAATTAAAATAAATCATACATAAGTATGTAATGATAAACTTATAATTAAAGTGATTTCTTGTAAATACAATATTTGAATGGTCACTTACGCATTACATAAGACCTGACAAACTTATTTGCGGAAATTATGCACTAAAAAACACTTTAAAATATAATAAATAAAGTCATTAACTTCCTAGATTAACATTGAGTATATATAAAGGTAATAAAATACTAACTAATGTGACAGTTATGAAACCGAATTGTGATATGCAAAGGCAATTTTTTTTACAAGTTTATGAATGTACTGACGGTCGTAAAATATATATAATTTACAGTACAGTATAAATTCAACATGAAACCAGATACAAGCATATTCTACACACAAACGTTTCAAATAAAGATGTCACTAGATTGTGGATTGTTTAAGACATAACATATAGCTTTGGAGTTTGGTTTGATCAAACACAAAAGAACTATGTGGCATGCTTTGACATATGCTTGCGGTGTTTATAAGATACTTCCAAAATATTATAAAGTTATAACCGCCTTCTACTGCCCACCTGCGTGGTACAGGGCATTGATAAATGTGATTCTCTTAATATTTATCGCAGCTGCATAGTACGCTTTATAACGGTCCATACACAACAGTATATAATGTAGTTATTTTTATATAAAATATTTACGTTCCTTTTATATGTTAAAAGGATGTCGGAAGAGAATTGACTAAATAATACAAACAAAACTGACAATAGTTTGGTCAGAATCGGATACATTTTACGGTTTATAAACGCATTAAGTTTATATTAGGGTAAACGTAAAAAACAGCCTTTCAACTTTCCACTGCTGCTGGGCACAAGAGAGAGAGGATTTGTGAGCAAAGACATCACGCATTTCCAGTCACTAAAAAGGACAACGGTATACTTGAAACAACAACTAATCATATTTTTTTAATAAGATAATTATATACAGTTACTTAAACGTCAATCGGACTATGAGATTGAAGGAATAGAGTGTGCAGTTGTGCACTATACCGGCCAATCAGTAGTTTAGAAGCATAGTGGATCCTTGCTCGACAAACCTTCCTATGACTGAAAAAACCTATGTCCAACATCTGGATGTTAATAAGCTGCTTCTTATTTTTTTACGAGGCATTTAGTAATAANTTATAAACGCATTAAATTTATATTAGGGTTAACGTAAAAAACAGCCTTTCAGCTTTCCACTGCTGCTGGGCACAAGAGAGAGAGGATTTGTGAGCAAAGACATCACGCATTTCCAATCACTAAAAAGGACAACGGTATACTTGAAACAACAACTAATCATATTTTTTTAATAAGATAATTATATACAGTTACTTAAACGTCAATCGGACTATGAGATTGAAGGAATAGAGTGTGCAGTTGTGCACTATACCGGCCAATCAGTAGTTTAGAAGCATAGTGGATCCTTGCTCGACAAACCTTCCTATGACTGAAAAAACCTATGTCCAACATCTGGATGTTAATAAGCTGCTTCTTATTTTTTTACGAGGCATTTAGTAATAAGCTATTATTATAACCGTACAGATCAATATATACTCGAATTTTATTTATTAAATAATATTTCTTAAGAAAACAAAGCATGTAATATTGCCTTTAGAATGATAAAGCGTGCATGTAGTGTATATTTGTGTATTTATCTCAGCAAGTGTTTTTATAAATATTACTTGCGGCTTACAAGAAACAAGTAATTTTTTGTGAAACTGGCTTGAGTAAGGTGAAAATGTGAGGTTACGATAAAATCACTATAATGGACGCTAAAAAGCGTCATCATTTAAAATCTTGCAGGTGAAAAGATACTTGTCTTTGACAGGATGTCAAGAAAGTTGTCTTATACAATTTTGAAAATTATACGTTGCTTTAGAAGTCAAAGGTTTCTTTTTTTTATAGCGGTAAACGTTCATATTTACATGGTCCATGTTTACAAAGAAGAATTATATATGATTGAAAATATATACTGTGTTTGCGGAAGGGGATTTTATAGGAAATTAAATTAAAACACTGTAACTTATAATAACAGCAATAAAAGTCTTTATGGACGATTGGCTGGAAAATTTCTCCACAACTGCAAGTGAGGGTTATTATTCCTAACGTGGGGAGGTCTTTAACAGGTGGGTATCTAATTTATAAAAGGGGTAACAACCCTTCATAGGGGTTAGAAATTAACCGCGTTTTGCATATTTTTTTCACTTTCCAATACCGTTACGACATGTGGTCGCTACTTTATACTATATTATGTTTCTAAATTCAGTAATGTCGTGTACAAAAATTTATAAAACTTAGCGTTTTATAAATTTTTGAAATGTCATTTACGTGAAAATATGTTTAGTATATATATAAATTCCCTGTCAGAGAGTTTGATATGAGCTCCGAAACTACTCAAATTATGCCTCCATTTATTTTATCTTGAGTGTTTTTCGGACTATCAGACAACATAATCGTGCTTTTTTTTATTACTTTTGTTATAATTATAATGAAGTATCATTATCAATTTGATTTCGCTGTACTACGGGAACTACAATACTGTAAATATATACTTAGATATAACATGAAAAGTTATGATATATATTAAAACAAACAGTTGAACATCTTGCTGAACGCTCAGCTGATCAATAACACGATAGCTAGAATTGGATATTTTCTAAGAAAATATTAGTCGTAAACCCAACCGTTTTTTGATACTTCACTTAGGCGTACAAATAAAAGGAAAATATAAACCGATCCGTTTATTTGGTATTCACTCGTTTGGTGTTTTAGCGCGTATAAACGTCTAACCTCATTACTGACCCATTTCTATGGACAGTAAATCTTTTTTGTAACAGCTGCCTTTTCTTCTCATTCTAGGTCATGAGAACAATAAAAGCCGGCTGGAATGCATTGTAGATCACTGTTAATCTATTAACCTCTCCAAAAATATTATGTGTTTCGTTTCATCTTTAAATTTGTGGTTACAGTCAATTACATGTGTTATTTACAATAGTATTGATTTACCCGTTTATTGTTTAGAACGGCCAATTAGAATTTATAAATTATAAGATCGTTCTGATGTATTTATACGATTCAGTAATTATTATATCGTTTTGTTGAACATTTTAAATTATTTTATGACATATACAACTTTGAAGCTATCCAAATTTTAATCACAATATACTTGGTCATTCACACACTCATTCCTTATAAAATGTTGAAAATAATTTGCGAATGACTTGAAATTCAGAAAAGACACTTCTTTTGCAAAGTATACGGCCAATAATCTTAAATTTGTAATGAGAATATGAGACTTTAAAACAAGTGGCGTCAACTTCGCAATTGGAACCACAAGAAACAATAATAAATGAGTAAAAAATTATTGCTTTTTAAAGATTTGTATATTTCATATCTATAATATAAAATGAATCGCAAAATGTGTTGGTAAGCGCATAACTCAACAACGCCTGGGTCAATTTTGACAATTCTTTCTTTTTTTTAATGTTCGTTGAAGTCCAAGGATGGTTTTTACGGCAAGAAAAGTTCGAATAATTTCAGTACTTAAAAAAATACCCCTTATTGTACACCTTGCGAATACAATGACAAATTAAGTATACACAAAACTTATAGAGACAAATATACAATGAGGCGGTTTTATCGTTAATCAGCGATTTCTTCCAGGCAACCTTAGGGAACAGGAGATTGTGCAATAGTAGCTGGGTGGTGTAGAATGAGCTTATACATTAAACTTCTATGGCAAACAAATTTTTAACTTTTGTTAATATTTATACAAATCTAAAATTTAAGATTTTCGAGACTTACAGACACGAAAAAAGGAATTGAATGAGTTTAATTGTCATTAAATTTTGTTTTTGAATTTAAAATTTAGAAAAGAGAATATGAAATATTTTATAAAAAATGGTGGGTATACTTGCAAATATTAAAACTACCTAACCTTCATACGAATTAACATAACAACGCTGCACATCTTCGTGACCCAAAATTTTACCCTCATGCGCCTAAAGAAGTTTGACTTCAATAAATAGACTACATGTAAGATATACAAATATCATATACACATACATATATAAACAAAAGAATATGTTGAAACTTATTTGAAAAAAAAAAAACAGAATTTCACTCTTTTGTAAGTTCTTTTAGATGAATAATATAATCATTTAATATATGGTATGTAATATTATATATATTTTAAGTCCATATCGTGTGAAAGATGTACTCTTTATATTTTTATGTTAATTCTAAAATATTTTACATATTTTATCCTTAATTGTACTTCGTATCGCGTGAGTAGCACATGGTGGGGTCGCTCGCTTACATAACAATTCTACATCGCATTAAGCTATTATTATCGTTTATTTTACTCTATACTAGTACTTGAATATAATTAAAGGAAGACGGGACTACCAAGTCGTAGGCGTACGACAAATAAAAGCCTTCTCTTTAATTATCTTTATGGGTATTTTAAGCAAGAATGTTGTGTAGTCCGTTTATTTAGTAGTTTTCTTCCTTCTTAATTTTTTGGATTCCTATTACTAAATATTGTTTTTAATATACTTGTTAGGTTTTATTATAAAGCTAGTTGTTGTTTTAACAGGATATGATAAAATAATCAAATCTTACGATTATTCAAATCGAATTATCTGCAAAAATCGATTTTTTTTATTGAGTTTAATTCAAAACGTTTATAAAAGTTTTGTACTTTCTCAATAACATATCGAAATATATTATACTAGCTGATCTCGTGACTTCGTCTGTGGAATGTTTTTTTGATACCAACAAATAAGAAACATACCCCGTATTGCCCTTTGAGGGTGGAATTTCCTAAGAATTACATTTGATAGTTACCATTTTGTAAAAAAAATTCTGACCAACTTTTACATACCATAAAAGATACAGTTTGTGAATGTGAAGTTTGATGTTTTTTTAATGTGAAAATTTGATTTTTTTTTAATAAAACCCCCGCAATCCCCCTTGCGGGTGGAATTTCATAAAATCCGTTGTTAGTTGACCTCTACTCGGTAAAAGGAATATTACTACCAACTTTCAAGTCTCTGCGCTTTATGGTTCCAGAGATATCGTGATGAGTTAATACCTACATACCTTTATTTTTCGCTGGGAAATGCACTTGCGCACCCCTGCAGGCCCCTGCGCACAAGGCAGGGAGTGTGGGACTCGCCGGCAGGTCCCGGGTTCGATCCCCGGTAGGGCGAATTTTAGAAAATTGTATTTTCTAATTTGTCTAAGTCTAGTCTAGTGGAAGGCTTCGGTCGCGGCTAGTTAACACCCTACCAGTAAAGACGTACAGTCAACCAGAAAGGTTTGTGTTCCGATGCTGTGTAGCAACCATAAGAGGTATATCGCCTCTTACCAGATTAACGCGCTTTCATCTTGGACTGTATCATCATTTACCATTAGAGAGATCACAGTCAAGCGCTGACGTGTCAGCAATAAAAAAGGCAGCCTCCATATTTTGGGATGTGTGTAGCTTGCCATCCCGTAGTGGAGCAGCGTGGTGGGTCTATGTTTCAAAATATCTATCTATAGTAAGAAGGCGTTTGTTCAGCGCTGGGGCAATAATAGGCTACTACTTATATTATTCTTAGTAATAGGATAAAGTCTAGTAATTCGGTGGTTATAAACATACATTTCCAATAGTTATTATGTCCCAGGTTTTATTGCCATCAGTAAAAAAAGTAGAAAAGCATTCGAAAGATAATTTAATATTAACAGCACTTTAATCAAGCTTACGCATCTAAACGGCACTGTATAAGGATCAAATTTCACGTTGTTTTTATTGGAAGCTAAATTTAAGATAATTGTGTCCATTGAATCAAATTACACAGTCGTCACATCCTAAGGCTCTACCATAAAATTCACATTTAATATGCTCTTTAATGTCGAGCCTTCGTTTGTTATTTAAAAGTGGATTAACCCGTGTTGATATACTCAATTTTGCTTTTATTGGAATAAGCTAATATTTTGAATTTATTTGAAGGGCCCCTTCAATTTAAAAATGGCATTTGGCTTTTTTTTATTATTATTATATCAAAATATTCCTTATTCAAGTATACTAAAAGAGGACTTATGAATCGTCAGTAGTCTATCCGTTAATAACGAATCTACCACCGGTTCGGAAAGTTGATTTCGCTGAGAAGAAACCGACAAGATCCTTTAAACATAGTTGTTGTAGGTTACAATGTGTTGAGCTTTCATGTGCAACTGGAATCAAGTTCAAACATCTTTATCACTTAAATATTCTTCAACATTATATTTGCTTTCCGTAACAGGACATTTTTAAACATATTTTTTAAAACTATGTGGAGGCAAACCTAATAGCGATCCGGGTATCTTATTAAAGATGCGTATGCTCAGCCCGACAAATGATTTCTGAAACTTTTTCACTTTAAAATATGGCTTTGCAAGTATGTTTTTATTTCTTGTATTAAAATTGTGTTTCACTCCATTTGCTTTATAAAGGATCACTGCAATATATACTGCAGTGATACTGTCAAAATTGATATTTCTTTGAATTCTTCTATAAAGGAAAGCTTTTGGTGAATAATAAAGAAGAGCTTTTAGTTTTAAGGAAAGATTAGCTATACATTAATAATTTTTTTGATTTCACGAGCTTCTGCTCTGTAATGTGACTATAGAGAAGGTGAATATCGGAATTATTTTTAACACATGAAATAAATTAAGTTATATTCCTTAATTTTCTGTTGTTAGTAAAATATTGTTTGAACATTTTTATTACATTAACTATTTCAAATCTGAAGCTTAAGTAAAATAGATTGAGAGTAGATTTTGACGGCCTCGTTGTTATAATAGTGGGTGTATTGTTATCACCAGCAGAAGTTCCTGGTTCGAGTCTCGGCAATGCAAGATAAGAAAACTGTATTTTCTGATTTGTCTAAGTCTGGATCGGCGTGTGGTTCTTCACCATCCTACCAGTAATGACATACCTTCATGGAAAAATATTTGCGTTCCGGTACGATGTTATGTAGAAAGTATTATCTGACAATTACCTCTTACCAAATTAGCACATTACCTTTTAAGACTTCGTCATCACTTACCATCAAGTGAGATCACAGTCTATCCCTTAATAGAAATTACAATAGTACATTCATAATTTATACACTTTAAACAATTTTTATATTATTTTTTGTCTACGTTTCAATTATCAGTTATACGTATTAAATAATAAAGGCTACATATACAAAACCTAAGCCATTTTTCTATATACAGAACAGAACAGCATACGTATTAGGAATAAGAGGCAAAACAACTGTATTTCACAATTTAAAAGTGTTGTAAAATACAACTTGAGTAAAGAATTTGATATATTTTGTTTGTATAAAACAAATTTCGAGTTTACGTCTTTTAATGAAATAATTACATTGTTAAAGTTTCAATTTAGTCTACGACAGTGCTCTTCGTCATCGCTAGTCTTTAAGATGCCAAAATTCAGGTACACAATTATAAAGTTGCATTAAGTAGCTACTGAGAGGGTTCTTGGAATGACTGCGTCGTCGAGTTTCATTTTCTTAGAATAAAGTCTTGTTTTGATTCATTCCAGTCACACATCAACTGTTTTATTCACTCTCTTTAAGTTAAGATTAAATACGTCTTATTATAAAAGGAAAATAAATATGAACATGGGACATTCCTTTTATCTTCAAATTACCATCTAATTTATCTTTTTATGTAATTTAAGTCACTGATTTAATTTAATTGGTTAATTGTGTGTTTTGTATTATCTTTTGTGAGATTGAATCCATTTTTATTATAAAATAACAAAAATAAATTGTTCATTCATAGATAAGCACAACCTAACTGTGTCTATCTCTCTGTATTAAATGACGGAATTATGGAAAAATCCGTTATATATCCAACAAATTGTCCATTTAAACCATTCACAGTCACAATTACACCTACAGAAGAATTATATATATAAGACTATCTATTCCAGGGGATATTATTTGCATAGTTCCCGATCCCGCGGAAATTTGGGATAACCCGTTATTTACTAAATCGAAATGTCACTAAAACATCCTTATCTGTTTCTCGTAAAGTAGAATTGTATATTTAAAAATATTTAATTGATTTCAGATACTATGTTTACTAAACTAAGGTTTTATATTGCTATGTTATGACGTGTTTATTACATTGCGTTTTATCCGACGAAGAAATCTTAATTAATATCCCACACTCAATTTTCTGTGGTCATAAAATATAACAGGGTAACTGTAACCTTTAAATAGAAGTTAAGATAAGTATATTGTATAGCATTCCGAGTGCATGTCTATATGAATTCTCTGAAGATGTCCCTTAAATAAATCTACCCACGCGTCCTTAACGCCTCTCAGTACGGATAATAACCTGTCTTGACAAATCTGTAAGAATACGGCCAGTAAAAAGATTAACTCGACTGATACAGAGCAATAAGTGGCAATAAATTTCAAACCAGATTGTAGGAGAAATAGAAAATAATACATTACGTTCAAATACTAGTCACGATTTGCGGAATATGTTTAGAAATTACTCCTATATTACTTTAGAAAATAAGCCGCTCCCTTTATCGATAGCGGCACTTTGATTTAACTTTATACATACGAAGAAATAATCCTATTTTAAAAACTTGAGGCGATTAATATCCTACTACTTCTTCATGTTAAATTATTTGAATAATCTCTACAAATTCTTAAAATGAATTGCAATGTTTGAGGCATGGATATAGAACAATAAACAACAAACTCAGTCGAATTCAGAGTTTTTTGTGGGTTCCTCTCAGAAAAGGATGCGAAAGAAAGCTTTAGATTTTAGTTTCCTTTACACTAAAAAAAATGCCCTATGTATAATCCAGGTTATTCCAAAAACTTACTCGAATAAAGAAGTTTTGACTTAAGCTTCAAAAACAATCACTTTACAAACTAAAGAGAAGAGAGAGATTTAAATAACAGTTGTTTAGATGAAACTGTTACTCTAGAGGCAACATATTAAATAAATTTCATAAAAGTAATATAGTTTTAATCTTCTTAATGGAGACATGCAAAAGTATATTTATAAATTACTTTCAGTGCAAACTGCTAGTAAAAAACTAATTGAACAGCGTTCGTTGCACGTTGTATTATCGTGTTACAGGCATTAAAGGAGATTAATTCACGAGATTAAAGCAATTTCCGCATGCAAACTGAAAAACGAGGTGCAACTGCATCATTCAGAGGAGTTGTATAGTGGGAAAATTTTGCAAAGCATTTCCTTGGATCTTCAGCTATGGAAAAATTAAATAGTTTGAAGAGAGAATTAACGATGGCGCCGACAGTAATTACAGGCAAAGTTGCATCAAAACTTTGTTATGTACACAGTTACCTCGTTAACGTTATGGAAAAATTAGTGAAAACTCGAATTAATCTGCGTTGATTTTTTCCCGGGTTAAAGGCGAAAATTCTCCGCACTAATGAGCTAGACTGGTACCTGACGCTTGCTTTGTGGCAGGCATAGCTTTGTGCAAACTTCGTTAATGCTAAATATGATTTTAGTGCATACTGTTTCTAAGTGCATTGTAAATATTTAAAGCTCTTCGCTATTCCCATAAAAAATTGAGAACTCGTTAGCTGCGTCTCTAATACATACACGTAAATGCAATAAATGAACCTAAATACAAGTATACAGTGCTATTAAATAAAAAAAACATACCTATGATTGAAAGCCTCGCTAGCCGAATACTGTCTATCTATCTATCTCTTTGCTCTTTTAGGAAACCGTATTATTTAATTTGTCTGAGTCTGATGGAAGCAAAGAAATTTGTGTTCCGGTACGATGCTGTGTAGAAACGATAAGAGGTAGTTGCCTATCAGCCGATTATCATCTTAGACTGTATCATCACTTACTATCAGGTGTTAACTGTCAATCGATAAACTGTTAGCAATAAAAAACGATATCTTGGTATACATATAGAAAAAAAAATTAAAAACAAACTGCCTCATTGGTCTTGTGGATAGCCTGTACAGGTACAGACTTGAGATCCTGGCGGCTTGAGATGGCGGCATGCTCCACCTCTTTGTCTTGGAGAGCACAATAAGCCGTCGGTCTTAGTCCTGATCTCACTCCAGTCGTGTCGGATTCCCGGAATAACAGATTATGAGAGTGAAGGAATACAGAGTGCACACTTGTGTACTATGCCTGCCAATCCGCAGTGTAGCAACATAGTGAGTCTACGCTCTAAAAACCCTCTCTCTTATAGACCTCGCTGGCGCAATGGTGCGAGTACTCGCATTGCTAGCAGAAGTCCAGATTCAATCCCCGGTAGGGCGAATTTTAGAAAATTGTATTTTCTAATTTGTCTGAGTCTGGACTGGTGGGAAGTTTCGGCTAGTTACCATCCTATCAGTAAAGACGTACCGCCAAACGAAGAGACTTGTAGTCCGGTTCGAAGCTGTGTAGAAACCATTAGAGGTATATCGCCTTTTACCAGATTAGCACGCTTCCATATTAGACTGTATCATCACTTACAATCAAGTGGGATCATAGTCAAGTGCTAAGCTGTCAGTAATAAAAAAAAGGGAGGAGGCCCGCAGTGGGACGTTAATGGGCGGCTACTTAACTCTTACGTATATAATTAGTTTATGATTGAATTAGCTCTAAGCATCTGGATTTTAATTGTTTGTAAGTGTATTAAGGTAGAATCAAGAATGCTTTATATATACAATTTGTTCTCATAAGTAACGCATCTTTACATATATCCATGGGGTCGGGAAATACGGGAATTGACACGGTAGAAACATATAATATGTTTTTTTTTTCAGGAAAAAGCACATTTTTCACTCGATATTAAGAGTTTTCTGTAGTTCTAAGTAATTAAATAATCAACATTGCTACTTAATCAACATAGGTAAAAAATAACACATATGTTGACAAAATTTTCATACCGAAACCCCGTGGACTTTTTAATTACATAACGTTAACAAGCTAATTAATATGAATGTGAATTCAACGAATAAAAACTCGTATACTCTTGTATATTAAATTGATCTAGGCTGTTATGTAAGATCAAGACAAATCAATACATATTTATAAAACAGAAAAATTGTTTCTACCTATGTCCAATGAAATTATGTAACCGATGTGCCCCAAAATGGTTTCGTTAGAAAGGCAGTGATACAAAGATGGTTTCAGACCTGTAAAGCCATATTCATACAAAAATACTCACGATTCAATTGCAAAGTGACTAACTATACCAAAAGGTTAGATTTTGAAATGGATCGGGAACTACGCGATGAGACAGCAGGAAACAGCTAGTATTCGTACAAAATCAGCATGTTCAATAAAACCTAAGCATAAGTAGAAAAAATAAATCCTACTTTATTATGGCATACGTTGACATTTGTCACTTACGATTATCCCAAACAAACAATTCCTATTAATCTTGGTTACAAATGTAAAATATTTACAGTACGCTTAGTAGCGTAGGCTTTAGACTATATGTATGAAATTCGATGTATTAGAATAGATGCTCGACAGCCTGCCACGGTATACGGTTCAGATAAATTTCCCCATTTTTCTCTCGTACACGAGCCGTCACCGTATAAACGCTTCTAGTTTCTTGTTTTTTGTGCGCCCAACCGCCCGAATTACTACATTAATCAACCGAAATGAACCCTTTAGCGGAATGTCAAAAGGTTTATTCGGATGTATATACGAGCTTCGCTTTAGTTAGCTTAAAGCTAGACTGATTCAAAGTACCCAGGCTTGTCATAAAGATAAATTGAGAGATCCTACAAATTAACTTATTCTATACATTGCTGTTAATATCTTTATTATAAGGTTGAAGAGTTTGTTTCTACGAGCTAATCTCAGGGACTATTTGTCTGTGATAGAATGCCTTTTTTATCAAGAATAGCTATAGGCTATATATCATCTATCGGTAAGACCAATACGAACGGATTATGAAGAATATTTCAAAATTGGATTCTTTTTCTTTTTGAGAGCTTCCATTGCGTAAACGATTAGAGTTCCACATAAACCATATATAACAGAATTATACCTCTTGTTAAAAGTTAAATAAAGTTCCGGCACAGCATAATTGTATCTGTATTTCTGTATATATATAAAAGAGATATCCAGGTACCTATTGACTCATCACGATATTTCTGGAACCATAAGGCGTAGAGACTTGACATTGGGTAGGAATATTCCTTTTGCCGAGTAGAGTTCAGCTAAGAACGGATTTTACGAAATTCCACCTGCAAGGGGGGTTGCGGGGGTTTAACTATTGACTCATCACGATATCTCTGGAACCATAAGGCGTAGAGACTCGAAATTCGGTACGAATATTTCTGTTGCCTAAATTAATGAAAATGCTACCCCAAAAACATTCCACGTAGACGAAGTGGCGGGTTCAGTTAGTATATATATATATATATGGTTATTATGACCTCTTATGGTTTCTACGCAGCATCGTACCGGAACAAATCTCTTTGGCGTCTCTCTACATCTTTCCTGGTAAGGTTGTAAGTAGCCGCGGCCGAAACCTTCCTACAGTCCAGACTCAGACAAATTAGAAAATTGAATTTTCTAATTTGTCTGAGCCTACCGGGGATCGAACCCGGGACTTCTGCTAGTAAAGCGAGTACTCGCAACACAGCGAGGCCGTCAAATAATAAATTCGTAAAATCGTAAAATATGCACACACGTAGTTCTCGATGTTATTGGAATATATGATAATCTTGTTTAAAGGAGTGTCTCCGTTGCAAAAGTTACTAAATTTCAAATCAACAATTTTAGAAATCTCTGGATGTATGTATGAAAATAAGTGATTAATATTAGTTTTTCATTTATATATATTAAAGGCGATTGCACAAAAAATATGTACAATATATAATATGTATTTGAAATTATGTGAAAAAATATAGACTGAATAAGAAATTCCGAATTCGTTCTGTTTAATTTTAATTCATGAAATTTTTAAAGTGTTTTATAAAAAGAGAGTATGTGTTTCGATACGATGGGTCTGACATAGTGTCATAAGAGACTCAAAGACTTGAAATAAATAAGAATAAAAATTTTTTGGACGTATTGATTAGCAAAGGTTAGCTTAATTATGGTTTTTATTCAAAAGTTTTGCATATAAGCGCATTTTTAGCTGGTTACTGGATTATATTAAAAGTAATTCGGATAAAGTACGTAAATATTTATAAAATCTCTCGGATAAATAAAATAAGTCGGCACCTTTCACTGGAGGCATCGATTGTGAGTGATTCCAATCCACGGGATGGGCGGGCGGCGTTGAGGTGAATAAAAGAGTCTGGGCTCGTATAGTCCGATTCAAATTCGTCGAACCGTCCAAGCAAACATTTCTACTTGATTAGAGGACGACAGTTGGTCGAAACACCTGTGTCAGAGGACTGAGTTTTCCGCGCGATACGTTTTTCAATCGGACTTTATAAACTTTTATCGCACAGCCCCAATGCGGGCGCCATTTGGCTTTTACGGGATGTAAAGACAATTGTTGTTTGATTCAAGTTTATTTTAATATGACGATGTGTTTTATGAGTAATTGTTAATATTTTATTAAATCAAGTAAAATCCCATTACCTTACACTGTCCTTTAAATGAAATCGACGACTTTATTAGTTTATATTTTTTAATATATATGTTGTTTTTAAATGCCTCATTGGTCTAGTGGTTACCACGTTCGACTGCAGACATGAGGTCCTGGGTTCGAGTTCCGGGTCGAAATCGATATTGAGTTTTCTATTAAGATTTTCTCAATATTTGCCCGAAGTTGGGAAGTTGGCGGTGTGATCGACCCCCGTGCCTCGGAGAGCATGTTAAGCCGTCGGTCCTGCGCCTGATCTCTCTCCGGTAGTGTCGGATTCCCGTCACATCGGACTATGAGAGTGAAGGAATAGAGAGTGCACTATCAATTATGCCTGTCAATCCGTAGTAAAGCAGCGTGGTGGGTCTATGCTCTAAAAACCCTCTCTGCTACGAGTGAGGAGGCCTGTGCCCAGTAGTGGGACGTTAATGGGCTGCTACATACCTTTTATATGTTGTTTATGTATCTTGTATATATTTTTACAGTTTACATTTATAGTAAAAATGTTTTTACGTATATGATAGGCCATATTTCGTTTACAATCTTTGTTTGTTCTTAAGGTTGTCTGGAAGAGAGTTTTTTTTAGTATAAGTTTTACTCTGTTTAGTATGTAACAGTGGCGTACAATAAAGCGAATAAATATTTTCTTTGCTAACTTTACTTAATTAATGTTGCGGTATAATTTTGTTGAATGATATCTTCATATCTTGAACAGACAATTTTGCCATAAACCTTGTTTTTGTGGCTTCACGGCCTCGCTGGCTTAATGGTCTGAATACTCACTTCGATAGCAGACTCTACATCTTGAGTCCCGGCAGGGCAAATTTAGGAATTTGCATATTTTTAATGCATTGTCTGGGTCTGGATTAGTGGGAGGCTTCGACCGTGGCTAGTTATCACCTTATCAGCAACGACGTGTCATAAAGCCAAAAAAAAACCGGTTCTAATAAGAAGATAGGTAAATATAACCAGCATCGTTAAGGTTTACCTCCTACCAGGTCAGCGCGCCTAAATTTTCTTCTTCTTTAGAAAATCTTATTTAGATTGTCGACTGTGTTAACCAAAGTAAGAGTAAGCATAATAGGAGATACTCGTATTACATTTTAGAAATGATATTTATCAGCTGCAGGCCTATATCTAATCAATTAAGAATGTACTATTTAATCGTAAGCCATTGCAAGTGTCATAAAGTTGACTGTATAGCCTAAATTAACGTTGTTCCTAAAACGTTACTTCCCAAAAACAGCAACGAAAGTTTACATAATCCATCCAATTTTAAATAAAATGTTATTCTCATATAAAAAATTGATATCTGAAATGCAAATATAGGGTAAAGTAAATTTATTTTATTCAGCAATGCTCTTGAAGTTTATTACTTGATAATGATTTGTAATAAAACATTACGGTACTACAACGCTCAGTAACCTTTTGATATAACCTAGAAGAAGTAAAAGGGGATCATGAATTACGAAGATCCATAAAGTAATACTGCTTGTTTATGAAGGTCTGTTTTATGGGTCTTAAACGTGAGAATCCTTTATCGGCTCATTACAACTGGTGTAACGCTGCCCAAACAGATAATAAATATGATGAGATACACTTATTATTCACCAACACGTAATATTTTTATAGAATTTATGGAAACCTTTTTATTTAGCCTACGTTAAATGTCTAAATAATCGACCCTCGAAAGCTAACTTAATCTGAAAATGTTTATCAGAATTGTAAAATTTTAAAATTATATAAATAAAATTAATTATTCCCAAAATAAACTTCCATTAAATGGGTTTATAATTTTTATACACGATACTAATATGTTGTTGCTTAACTGATAGACTTATGCTGCATATTATACA